>OZ034974.1:2352200-2450200 GCA_964030785.1 Siderastrea siderea
TGGAAAAACTACACGACGCCATATATCAGTATTTACACACTGTGAATGTAACTTACTGCAATGTTTATTTTATTTCAGGAGCGGTAATTAAATTAGTGGTAAAATTACAACAGCATGTACATTGTGAAATTACCGCGCTTAACAAAGAGTCATAACCATAAAAACTCCTTTGTGGAGTTTGTGCTAACATGTAATCCAACAAGGTTCTAGCTATCTGTTGCAAGTTTTTTTTTCTTTTAAACTTTCCACCAAGTTTTTATCTCAAATCACATATTAACAGAAATCGAATACGTGACTCTCTCTGTTAGTGTGGTGTGACACGTGCGGGTCAGTGTAGAGGTCACCTGTCTTTCTGCGTATTCCTGTAGGCGATGAGTTTAAAATATCTTCGCTCAATCAGGAAACTGAAAATTCGTTTATCTACAGTTTGGAATGTTTTTCTGTTGTATTGTTGCGTTTTCGGTTGGCAAGGTAGGCGGCATAGTACGTCGTTTCTCTGTGTTTTCGATGTTATCTTGGTTAAGTTGAATGAGTGGATTCCTGTCTTGTTGAAATGCCGTTAAAAATCTGCTTTGTTCTAACATTTTAAGACTCAGCAGGACTCAAGAAAGCAGAACCTTCTTTCAAAGATCAGGAAAAACATTGTGCGTGCATGTGTAACTAATGGTGAGCCTATCTTAAGCGACCTTTGTAATTGTTAGCAGTATTCCAGGAATTAAATCTGTAATTTGCATATAGAGCGGTTTTCATTTGAGTGTCGAAAGTAATTCGCGTTTTGCTTTGGTTTTGCTTTACTTCGCTTTGTGATTGGTTGGAAAATTTCGCGCCACTTTCTCGGCCAATCAGAAGTAAAACTCAAACCAATCGCGACTTGCTCGCACGCGTTTTCCCGCGCTTGGCGTCGGTTACATGTATTTACTTTGAGTTCTGATTGGTTCATTGGGTAATTTGTGTTTGTTGTGATTGGTTGGGGTGATTACTTCGGTTTTGGTTTTACGACACTCATTTGAAAAGCGCTCTAATTCTACCCGCTCAGATCACTAAACAGTAAAAATTTACTGACGGGGAAGTATTTGATTCCCAAAGCTGTAACCTTCCTGGTGAAAAGTACAATGACAGAGCTTTCTTCCTGTGTAGTCTTATTCATTGAACGATACATACTAGATGCCGTTTTAAGCGGCCGAAGTTGGCCTTCATTTTACCTTGTGATAAACAAGGTTAAGAGCGGCTCGATAAAAACGCCGTTTGAAAATGTTCGAAACGAAACATTGGCAAATTTATTACACTGTTTTAAAGTAGAAAGGTTAAATAATGTGCGTGGTTTGTTTCGTTTCAAAAAAATCTTTTTTACGCTCTCACCGGCTTCCTAAAGTTGAGTGAGAATTTGAGCCGTTTAGAGACCCTAAAACCGCCATTTCATGCATTTTTCGAACTTTTTAAATTTTCGTCCGTTAAATAACTCGTTGGAACTTTGGATTATTTTTTCTTGAATTAGCTCACCCAAAGCGATGTTTTGGCAAAATAAAAAAAAATTCGATTTTTTGTGAGTGTCTTTCGATTCTCGATATTCTCAGAAAATGGCTCTTAATAACATAAAAACAGAATTCTAAAAAGAAAGAAAGATATGAATACCTTTAACGCCTATGAAGATGAGAAAGCAACAGATAACCAACAGAGGAAGAGCACCTCCCCTAACTAAGCCCATGGTTTGGAGATCTCGATGTCACAACCACTTCTAAGAAATGACGGCTGGCTAATAGTAAATTTGAAATATATATTTTGTAAAGAGGGAAAGACAGTGTAATATCAAATGGCATGTGTTTAAAGTGACAAATTTAACCTTTCCAATCTTATTGCGATAAGATGTACACGAACATGTACACGTGCAAAGGTTGCGAAATGTGTTTTTTTTTCCAGTAAAGTCTCCGGATAATTAATCTCTTCAGCTATCTCATCAGTCACAACTAAAAGTCAATACTTAGCCTAAAAGAAGCTTGCTAAAAAAACAGCAAAAGAAACCCTCCCCCTTTGCAAAAGGAACCCTCCCCACTCATACTAACTTAAAACAACGAATTCAGACTTGGCCTCGTGAGACGCTTTGGCAGGATGCACGGGATTTGCTTCAAATCGGGACAGGTGAAGATACAGGGAACATTTGGGGATGAGATACGGAAAATTAAAATATCTTAGAGAAAGTGAGCTCCACCATAATTTTTCGGAGAAATATGCCATAATACTGACCTATGTGGTATAGGGTTAGAGAGCTCGAGTTGGTTGTTTTGATCGGACAATCGTAGGTTAGGTGGTTCAAGAATAATTGATCTCGGCATTAAGTTGTATTATTTCCGTAGACAAGAAACTTTACTTCATATTGTTCCTGTCTACCCAGATGTACAAATGGACACCGACGAACAGTTGGGAAATCTAACAAAATCCACTGCAGCACAGTTGTAACCCTGCAATGGCAGGGGCGGATACAGGGGGAGGGTTGAGAGGGGTGAAACCCCCCTGACTGACGCCGACTGAAAACCCCTCCTTTCCCAAAATCTTGGATCCGCCCCTGGATGGCCTAGTACTCCCATTCAGGGAAAAGTAGAGGAGTACCATGTTTTGCTAAACAGCTCCATCAATTGGACTTTTTGTTCGGGATAATAAGAACAGAGCTAGTCGTAGTAAGTGGGTTGCTTTTTAAAACAGAATAGAGGGGGGATTAAATATAAAGTAGCGGTCGGAAAGCAGTATCGAAAAGGCTACTTTCACTTCTCTTTACGTGAAAAATGCAATTGGCCTCTAAATCGTTTCATGTTCTTGACAAGGTCACTGCTCTTAATAACAAGTAGAAATTTTGTGTGGCCTAATGCCTTTGCTTAAGACAACAAGACAAACAAGCTTGATGCTTTTCATTTGGGGTGGTGTCAAGACAGTTGAACTAAAATTCAATCATTAGGAAACGATAAAAAGAACTTGAGAACTTGGAAACTTGCAGCCTTTAGAAATAGAAACGAAAGGTTGTGAACAGCAAGGCTTTCATGTTTTGCGTGTTCAAAGGAAAGGAATTTGGAACCTGTCATCATTTGTTTCACTATAGACGTATCTTGGCGGAAGAGGTCAATGGAGTAGTCAAATATTCAGTAAAAGAAACCAAAACGTGTTCTTTGCCATGATCATATAAAATGAATTAACATGTATCATAAATGCGGCAGGTTGAACTTTCCGTATTTTTCCAATCAAACTTAATAGAGGTATAAAAGAAAATTTTCTTTTTCATCGATTTTTCGTGCAAAATTGTTTTGACAACACATTTAACAAGTTAGAAAGTAGCACCCGCTTGTGTGATCTTTATGTCAGTACACTGCCTTAATCATCTTATAATTTTTTCATTAATTTCATACTGCAAAAAGAAATTCCTGGGTACTTTGCTTAAAACACAAAGTAAAGTCAAGCCCCTCCATGAAATGAGATGCTACACAATCTTTCATTCTTTCTTTGTGTGAATAAGAACCGTTTGACAAATTAGTATTTCCACTAGTGCAAGGAGTTTGTTTATTGATTCTACAGCTTAAAGAGTCACGAAAGGTTGCAAAATATCTTTCTTTTATGCTTGAATTCGTGGCACTGATCAATAAAAATTAGAATGCCTCCTCGGTTTGAGAATGTGTTGATTTTTTTTCGCGTCGAAAGGTGTCCGTTTGTTGTAATGATATATATTAAATTCCTTCTGTGAGCTTAAAAACTTGCAAACGAGCAGTATTCAAGACTCGGTTCTTTGTTCGTGATATTAAAAACAAAATAACTGTCAACTGAGGACAGAGATGGGCAGGTATAATTTGCCCTTTAGGGACAATCGTTGCCTTCTATAAAACAACTACGTGTTCTAGCTGTTGGACGGGAAAACATGACAAAAGTGTAAGTCAAGAATTGTTACGACAAATGTATGTTTGTTCAACGAACGCACTACTGGGGCAGGTTCATATGATCAAGGCGGAAATAGTGTCTCTCAGTACTTTTCATTAGCTTTGTTACACATACGTTTAAAGGCAAACTGCTCTTGATGGGAAGCAAAGATAAATTTAAGAAACATACTGTCATAATGTGTTAAATTCTTTCGCTGCATGCTTTGATGTAATTTATTCAGGCTCGAGGTAATTAGTTATTCGAAATGAAGTGTTATAGGACACTTGAAAGGATGTACGACCACAGTTAGGATCTCTACGAATTAAAGGTTCTTCTTTTGAGTTTACCACGAATCCTGTGCTGTTA
Organism: Siderastrea siderea; assembly: GCA_964030785.1. Taxonomy (NCBI): domain Eukaryota; kingdom Metazoa; phylum Cnidaria; class Anthozoa; order Scleractinia; family Rhizangiidae; genus Siderastrea; species Siderastrea siderea. Next base: position 2,356,461 of record OZ034974.1, read on the forward strand.
TTACATGGTGGCAGCGGGAGTTTAACTCTGTTCATCGTTTGACAACGTAAACCGTCTACGATGCCAGGAGGTGAAGGAGATTCCGGTTCAAGCCTTGGTGCAACGGCTCAGCCGCAAGCATCGCAATCAACAATGTTTCACCAGATCTTGCCGCCCCAGCATCTTGATCTGAAGACAACTGGAGAAATCGCCGAAAACTGGAAGTTATGGAAAGAGAAATACAACAATTATTTCGTGATTTCTCGATTGGAAAGAGAAAGTGCAGAGTATCAGCTCGCTATGTTCAAGCACGCAATCGGCGATGACGGTCTCAAGGTGATCAAAACCTTCAGTTATTCCGAAACGGAGAATGCGAACGACTGGCGTGTGGTTATGGGCAAGATGGAAAAGCATTGCATCGGCGAAGTAAACGAGATTTATGAGAGATATTGTTTCAACAAGAGGGACAAGCTTCCAACGGAAACGGTCGACAATTTCGTCGCTGAGTTGAAAACCTTGGCAAAGACCTGCAACTTTTGTGATTGTTTACGCGATAGCCTCATACGCGATCGTATCGTACTGGGAATCAAGAGCGAGCAAACCACCAAAAAGCTTCTAAGGATGAGAGACCTCACCTTAAATAAATGTATTGATGTTTGTCGCAGTGAAGAGGTTACCGCAATGCAGATGAAGTCGCTCGCCGAGCCCGTTGATACCGTTAATCAGGTCAAGTCGAAGAAAACAAAATCGGATAAATCTTCTGATGGAAAGTCAAACATGGAATCGAAGAAGATCTCCTGTAAGTTTTGTGGATATGAGCATATATTGGTAAGAAAGAAATGCCCAGCGTGGGGAAAGACGTGCAATAAGTGCAAAGAAAAGAATCATTTTGCCAAGAAATGTACTAAGAGAGTACCTGTTTACAACACTGAAACCGAAGAAGAGCCTGAAGAGATCAGTGTCGTGAGAATACAAGCTGTTAAAGAGAGGGCTGTATTTGCCGAGATGTTGGTTAAACAGCGACCAATTCGATTTCAAATAGATTGTGGTGCAAGCGCGAACATTTTACCTCTCAGATATGCCGAAGGCGAGGAACTCGCTCCGTGTTCGCAAACTTTGGTTATGTGGAATGGTACTAAAGTAAAACCTGTTGGCACCTGTGCTTTGTTGGTCGTGAATCCCAGGAACAATGAGAAGTTCAAGGTCAGATTTGTGGTTGTTAAGAAAATCTGACGCCTTTGCTTGGTTTAAACACGACGGAGAAGATGAAGCTGTTAACTATTCACAAAGAGAATTTCGTAAATGTTGTGGAGAATGTGAGTGGTGGCCTGATAGATAAGTACCCAGATGTTTTTGATAAGGGTCTTGGAACGATACCTGGAAAAGTGCATCTCCAAGTCCATCCTGGTTCTAAGCCTGTGATCCTCCCAGCAAGGAAAGTTCCTGTGTCTATTCGTGAGAAGTTTAAAGAGGAACTGCAAAGGCTGGAAAGTCTGAAGGTCATTGCTCCTGTAGACGAACCGACCGAGTGGGTTAGTCAGATTGTGGTTGCTGTTAAGAAGTCTGGTGAGCTGCGTGTTTGCATCGATCCGAAACCTCTCAATGATGCCTTAAAGAGAGAACATTACCAAATTCCTGTTATTGATGATTTGTTGCCTGACCTCACAGATGCACGTGTGTTTACTAAGACTGATTTAGCATCAGCTTTTTGGCATTTGGAGCTAGATCATGAATCTAGCATGCTCACAACCTTCGCCACACCATATGGGCGATATCGTTGGCTTCGTTTACCTTTTGGTCTCAGCGTCTCAAGTGAAATATTTCAGAAGCGTCTCCACCAAGAGCTAGATGGTCTTCCCGGTGTTAAGTGCATTGCAGATGATGTTCTGATTCATGGCACGAACGAGGCTGATCATGACAGCAATTTGGAAGCATTTATGAGCAGATGTCAACTGAAAGGCATCAAACTCAACAGTCAGAAGCTGGAGTTCAAGTGTGATGAAGTTCCATTCCATGGACACCTGCTAACCGCCGAGGGTCTAAAACCGGACCCTGAGAAAGTAAGGGCGATCGTTGAGATGCCACGCCCTGAGAAGCGAGATGACATACTGCGGCTAAATGGAATGGTTAACTATCTTAGTCGTTTTCTTCCTAATCTGTCTGATGTCATGAAACCTCTCCGTGATCTTACCCATAAAGATGCGGTATGGTGTTGGGATGACCTGCAAGAAAAGGCATGGAATGATGTCAAGAATCTCATTGTATCTGCACCCGTTTTGGCGTACTACAAGCCCAGTGAAGTGCTTGAAATCCAGTGTGATAGCAGTCAGAGTGGGTTGGGCGCAGCACTTATGCAAAATGGGCACCCCATTGCGTACGCCAGTAGAGCCTTAACAGAAACTGAATCACGCTATGCGCAGATTGAGAAGGAGATGATGGCAATTGTTTTCTCAGTGGAGAAGTTCAATGATTACACGTTCGGCAGGAGGACTATCGTCCACACTGATCATAAGCCTCTAGAATCGATCGTCAAGAAGCCACTTCATCGTGCTCCTAAGAGATTGCAAGGAATGATGATCCGTTTGCAGAAATACGACTTAGAAGTCCGATACGAGCGAGGGAACAAAATGTTTCTGGCGGACACACTCTCCAGAGCGTATCTTCCATCGTGTACGCAAGTTGAGTCGGAATTTGAAACCATCAACATGATGAACTATCTACCAATATCTGAAGCGAGGCTCCTGCAGATCCAGCGTGAAACAGAGAAGGACGAGTCCCTTCAAGCTTTAAAGGCCGTTATTCAGCAGGGCTGGCCTGAACACAAGAGTGCCCTGCCCCCCGTTGTCTCTCCGTATTTCAACATGAGAGACGAAATGTCCGTTCAAGATGGGCTTATTTTCAAGGGAGAGAGAGTGGTGGTCCCGAAAGCTGCAAGAGGCGAACTACTCAGGAGAATTCACAACTCACACCTGGGAGTTAATGGTTGCCTTAACAGAGCGCGCGAGTGTCTTTATTGGCCTGGTATGACAGGGGACATTAAGAATCATGTGTCAACCTGCGAAGCCTGTAGGGAATACGAGCGAAGCCAGACCAAGGAAACGCTCAAGAGTCACGAAACGCCAAGTCGGCCCTGGCAGTACGTTGCAGCTGACCTGTTTGAGTTAGAGGGAAAGAGCTACCTGGTGACGTCTGACTACTTCAGTGATTTCTTCGAACTTGATCACCTTAGAATCACATCGTCCGTGTATGTAATCAAGAAGCTCAAAGCTCATTTTGCAAGGCACGGTATACCAGAACAGCTGGTCACCGACAACGGACCACAGTTTACGTCTCGCGATTTCCTGACATTCTCAAAAGAATGGGATTTTGATCATCGTACTAGCAGTCCTCGTCACAGTCAGTCCAACGGCAAGGCAGAAAGTTCCGTGAAGGAGGCAAAGAAGATCCTCGTGAAATGTAAGAAGGCTGGTTCTGATGCGTTTCTTGCTCTACTTGACCACAGGAATACACCACCTACGGGAATTCAGATCAGCCCGGCTCAGCGCCTTCTAAACAGAAGAACAAGAAGTCTTCTACCCATGTCTGCTGGTCTACTAAAGCCGTCTGTAGCTGATGAAGATACAACCCGTACCAAGCTTCGCCTGCGCCAGCAACAGCAAGCTCGTTATTACGACAGAGGCGCCCGCGACCTAGATCCTTTGGAGAAAGGTGATCCTGTAAGAGTTAAGCCTTGGCACGTTGGAAAGAAGGAATGGCAGAAAGGCGTTGTTAAGAAGCGTTTGGACGAAAGGTCGTACGAAGTGGAGCTTCCCCAAGGAGTTCTTCGGAGAAACAGAGTTCATCTTAGGAGGACCAACGAATCTGCTCCTACAGCACCGGACACCCAAGATGAGCAGTGTAACGAGCCACAGCCACAACCTCAAGATCCTGTGTCTGGAACCCGCGGGTTGCCGTCCCAAACTGCAACTGAAGCTCCGTCTCAAGGTGCTACTGTAGTTCAGCCACCCGCTACTCCTGTGGAAGCACCAGAGCTAAGAAGATCTCAGCGAGTCCGCCGAGCCCCAAAACACCTTGAGGACTTTGTTTTGGCCTAAGTGCCCAAGCAGTGAACTGTCTGAACTGTTGCAGCTTTAAGGACTCTTTTTTGTTGTTGTTTTTATTTGACGTGTTTATTTTCTTTTTCTGTTGTAAAAGAGAGGGTGTCCTAATGTGTTAAATTCTTTCGCTGCATGCTTTGATGTAATTTATTCAGGCTCGAGGTAATTAGTTATTCGAAATGAAGTGTTATAGGACACTTGAAAGGATGTACGACCACAGTTAGGATCTCTACGAATTAAAGGTTCTTCTTTTGAGTTTACCACGAATCCTGTGCTGTTATTACACATACCAAACTAGTAGTGGCAATATAAAGGGTTTTAGGGCCCATTGGCTCACGACTTTCGGGGATTAACCAGTTTCCTCGGCAACAAGATATTAGGATCTAGTGCATCGTATAGGGGAACCCCCGAACTATTTAAGATGTTCAATTCCCAATTATACACCTCAATGGAGAGAGCCAAGATGAAAACGCAAAATGGTATCATTTAATTTTTTTCCTCCTCTTAGAATGGGGATTTTCTGGGACTACAGTAGTCAGTTAATGAAGAGACTATCGGTGTTATTAAATCTTGCGTGTTCAAGGAAATATACAGAAAAACGCCCTTAATCATCTCAGCTGTTGTCATACAAAGTTCTTCGACAGGTCACTGACATGTTTCTCATCGGAAGCAACTTTTCAAATAATTTTCTCTTTACGTAAAAAGCTTCTTGAGTGTGATTATCCGTGGCTTTGTTACCATCCAACAACTGGAATGTTTTCGCATGAAAAGAATTGGCAGTTTTCAAATGTTTAAGCGTCAGTCAGCATCAAACTAGTTGATCCGTAAGGGTATACTGATTTTACGTTTTGCAATAACTCGTGAAAAGTCAACGGCTGTATTTAAGATGAGAATTTATTCTATTCGTTTACAGTCTTAATTCAAGGGAGACATCTTATCAGCATTCGGCATATTGCAAAGTACTTCTGCTTGATATTTGTGATTAAAATTTCATTCAGTTGCGTCCGTCGTCAGTGTCAGTGATGCTATTTTAACCTTCACGACTTTATGATCGGTAAATTCACGGCAATTTTAACATTTTTAGGGGGATTGGTGGCCGGATTAAGGGTTCAGTGAGTTTACTTAACAGTGCATTTCATTCTTGCACGAGTTTGGGAAATTTTAAGCTTTCAGTCTTTAAGAAAATAGGTTCCTGACGAGGTCAATGACCATGATAACAAAACTGTGTGCCTAAAAATACGTACCTTTGATACAAGGGCAACTGAAAGCCCGGGAAAACTGCGACAACCATTGAATATTCTTTGTTTTATCCATGAGGCATCAGAAATTTTTCCTCCAGCTTTAGGTATATGAAAGCGGCACCATTTTGATAACAATATTGAAGGATAAGAGTTTGAGTTTCGGGACCGAGCCTTTCCGTGTAAAACGTCTTTGAGTAAGACCCTCCCCCCTCCCCCTCCCCCCGAGGACGTGAAAAGCCGTCTACATTTTGAGCAGCGCTTCAACTGAAAAAATTCAATGTTTCAATCAATGCAAGCGGTCTGAACGTGATCGTCGACGGAATAATAATTGAATATTTACCTGCATGCCTCTTTAGTACATTGCCATTTCCATAAAAATAAATTATAAGTATTGCAGGGATGCGCAATCGATCGATATCTCATCTTAAATTTTAATCTGTTTGCGCTCTATCTCCCCTTTTATCCCTAAGAATAATCGGACTGCCATAAGTGGCAGCAGAAATTTGAAAGCGACGAACACAGACTGATCAATTAGCAAGCCCTGCGTCAATTTATTGCGATCTGTTTGAACCATGAAAGTTCGGACTGACAGGAGAGGAAGGGGGTAATAAAAAAGTGCTGTTGTTGCTTTCGTCCGTTTCCTCTTATTTAAACAATAAAAAAGAGAAGAATGATAATAGATCGTACTACGAATACGTGATTGAGTACAGCTCACGATTTTTGAATTCCTGTTCGCAGGCTTAAGATTAGACCCTCCCATCGAGCTATGCGGTGATTTGTAATATACCTCACCTTTTAAATCTAACTTAATTTCCTTAAAAATATATACTGTAACGATATATCCTAAGTCGGGCGAACAGTACCACACACAAATGGAAGCAAATTCAGTGTAATGAAAATCACACCGGAACACGCTAACATCCGGGCATGCATGCTAGATGTCTGAAACACAACTTATGTAACATGCATGAAATATCGTCGCACATCACTCACAAAGGACGTTCAGTTGTTGAAGTTACTATCGCTCAGTTGTTATTGTTTTTGCTGTGGTTGTTGTTGAAAGAAAAAGTGAACTTAAGTTAACCGCCTTATTTCAACTGTCATCCTGTAGATTCGTGTAAGTGTGGTTACTCTATCAATTCAGGGGAATGTCTGCAGTTTTGTGCTGCAAGCAGTCCTATTTTTGGGAAGAGGAGGGGGGATCCGGTAATTTTCGACATGAGGTTTTTAAATTGGAACTTGTAGTTGGTAGTTCAAACGAAAAAGAATGGTGGCTCAGAATTAGCCAATTTACGACAATCGGTAAGATTTCCTGTAGACTTACACCAAGTCGCCCTCTCTTAGGATCGGCGAGCGAAGCGAGCCGAAATGCGTCGCGAAGCGACGAGCGCGAGCGACGAAGTCGCGAGAGGGCGACTTGTACCGCTTGAAGGATTTTGAATCACGACGAAGGACTTTGTGAAAGTTTAAATTTCCTGGTGAATTTGGTGTACCATTTACTTTCATTTTTTTCTTTGATTCCTTCTTTCTTTCACTTTTATCTGTCTTTCATTTATTTCTCTCTATCATTCATTAATTCCCTCAGTCAGTTAGTCAGTCAGTCAGTCAGTTAGTCAGTCAGTTACTGAAATTCACTTGTGCTCTTCTCTCCTTGCATGGCCATCCTTGAGAAAAAAAAAATAGTCACATGAATCACCCACAGACACTGGTATCGTTGACCCACAAACTCAGACACGTTTCAGAGACGTTTTTTGGAGACGTTACAAACATACCGGCGTTGCGCTTAGGCCAGAATCGTAGTTAATTTGACAATGAAAATATATAGTTCGTAGAAGAAAGTTGATTTCAGTAAAACCGTAGTTTCTTTGATTGAACTACCTACTCTCAATGATGAGCTATACGATAAACTGATGCACAGCCACGCGCCTTAGAGCTGTACACAGCCTAGTCTCTGTTTGTTATTTTATTTATTTATTTATTTATTTATTTTGCATCTTAAGAGGGTAAATAAGTAAATCTGAATATTTTAAAGCCGTATAAGGAAAGGAGCATAAAGAAAGTAAAGAAGATAATATAATTTCAGCCCCACTGCAGCCCCGGTAATTTAATGCAATAATGCCGTCGTCAGCTTTGTACACGGTTGTAGTAGTGGACGTGGAGCTGTCCTTCTATTTCTTCAGGACCTATATGGCGCGCGAAAATTCGGCAATGGTTCACGGTTAGGAGCGACGGTCGGCGAAGCCGAGGACGCGACGAACGAGAACGCAAACTCGCAGCTTCACAGTTCGGATCGCGCCTAACCAAATTTTTCCTAGGCCCTCTACTGTCTTTGAAAACAAAAACAAGTGCTCGGAGTATATAGAGAGATAAGCCAGTCGACAATAGAAACAAGGTAATGTGGGCGGATATCGCGGATATCGCTTTTCGGGGACCCAGCGATTGGCTTTTCGAGTTACAAACTGAATTTTCGCTTGCTTGTTTAAGGAGCACCCAATGAGAAAATTTTAGCAAAACACTTGAAACGTCATGATTTTCCGCTTTTTAGATTGTTTCAGAGCTTTTTAAAGGCCTATTTGTGTAAGCCAATACAGGCTGATCTGTTCGGCATTTTTAACTGAAACTTAAGGCCTCAGATATTTTAAGAAACGGAAAGCTATCCGCCGAATTTCCGAGCTGCTAATGGCTGTCTAAAAATACTAGCTTACCTTATTTTACACTCAAAACGACATACTTGTCCCTCTGAAAGCAATAGGAATAAGCCAGTTCCTTTGTTACGAAAGTTTGAGGTGATGTTTCGGCAAAGACTTCTCTAGCTTTACTACAATTAAATCTCAGGAGATTTAAGCCTCCCGAACGGCAGATATTCTGCCGAAAAGAGACGTTGGGTGCCCCTGTTGTTTGAGCTTCGTGTTTTAATTTATCTATGACAAGAGCTGCCCATATTCAATATATTGTTTTTTTTTTAATGTAATACGTGGATTAACTCAATAAGCCGCACAATATATTGGGTAGAAATTGTTTAGCAGCCTTTAATTATTTCTTAATTTTGTTACTGTAGATGTACAGGAACAAAAAAGCAAAGAAATTTCAGTGTATTATTAAAAAAGGCTAATAACCGTAAGTTTCTAAAAAAATTACCAGTACGACCGGCTCGACTGGCTGGATTAGATATAAGTCCTTAAAAAATAGTCGCGGTATCCTACGGCAATAAGAAAAACCTGTGGCCTGGCCGCTGTGTAAAACCACTACAAATGGTAATATTGGCTTAATGTCGAACCATCATTCTAGAGCTAAACGTATTCGTCATAAAGATCTAAACGATTTTCCTGGATTAATTAAACTATCAGTACAAAGGAGTTGTCCTCATAAAAAAAACACCAGGAGTTTTAAAAATCTGTCACTCTGAAACTATAATGTGGTCCTCAACTAACTTGGCAAACCTCCGCCTCCGTGCCAATAGTAACATGTGGTTCACACTTAAAGCGAACTAAAAATGCTACTCTATAACTTTGATGCAGGACACCCGAAACAAAATGCAAGTACTCCTAAAAGCTTCCGTTCACACCTGGCGACAGAGTGTCTCGCAGCTTTACAGGATCAGCACGAAACTCATTCACGCACATGAAATTACATTTCAGCATTGTATGTGTTCGTCCTTTGCCTTTTTTCTTTAGCAAAAAGACACGTTACCGTAAGCACGGAATCGCGTTTGAGTGCATTCACGTTGAGTAGTTGAGTAATTCACGCTGTTACACCCTTGTATTTATGTTGCTCAGAGGCTCTAGTATATGAATCCACCCTACTGATAAACTGTGGTACACAATGGCATAATGTGAATAGTAAACAAAGTTATTAACTAGAATTCTATAACAAAAACAAACAAACAAACAAACACTGACTAAAATTATTCCATTCACGGCAATTAGTGGAAAAACAGGTTTAATAATCAATTTTTGACATATGCCTATGCTTCAGATGACCAGGAGTACCAACATATAACTCGGCTATTATCTATTAGTAAAATTCAGGCCTTAAATGGAATGGTTTTAATAAATTCAAAAGTGAAAAAAAAAGTTAGAAAAGCAGAAAAGTTGTGGTCTTTTCCGATAAAGAAAGCTTGATTATTCGTCAGGTCTGGTGGTCCGAATAGATTATGTCAGTTGGCAAATGTATTGGTCAAATACACCTGGTTCTTTGAGGAAGACTACCGTGTGGCACGAAATTTTCGCAGGATCTAAATTTCGCGGATTTTTCATCGATCCACGAGAATTTTATCCACGGAAATGAACTCCCGCCAAAAAATCATCTGCGAACATTTATTCCGTGTACATTTGGGTTAACGAATTTCAATTGAGTTGACTGAGAAAAGAATATTAGGAAGTTCCTCTTTACAATCGCAACATAACGAATAGCCTCCGCATCATCTGGGTAATTTGATGACAACCACAGACGACACTATCTCCTGCCAAAGAGCAAATAATAGTTGACGGCGTGTTTCTCCCAGCGCAGATAGCATACAAAATTTGTTCCCTATGGTAAGCCTGAATCTAAATTCGCGTTGTTCCCGCGATATAGAAAAAACATAGGCGAATTAATCAGCGAAATTAAACTCTCGCGAAAACGTCATGCCACACGGTAGTTAGTTCTCTAGTTCTATTATGCTGGTGATCGAGGGTCCAAATAATCTTGAAGAGAAGGTCCTACCGTGAGGTATCTAGGCTTTCTGCTGAAAAGTCTAACCATTAATTAAGTGCCAAAATGTTGCGAGGGTGCATGCCTTCAGACCCCACCTACGTTAGAGGCTAAACATTTTGAGGATTACAAGCTAACAGACGATTTCATATCTCTAAAAAAAGGTGAAGAACTGAAAATATTCGAAAAGGGGAGTTTTTGTTTACTGCATGCAAAGTAGACGCAATTCCTTATTACTTTACTCTTGTTTCAAACAACCTATGGGACACCTAAAGACCTAATTAATGAAAAGCGTGTAAACATTATGTTCAAGGAATGCTAGACGAACACTGTACACTGGCATCTCTGCTGTGAGTACAGTCGTGGTTTCCCCATCCACGATGCCTGCATTCATAGATATATGACTCACTTCCTGAGCAGGCTACGTCATCCATCCAGATAGGACCCGATCCCTGGCCATAATAGGCGCCACGAAAGGCTTGAGAAGCCTGTGGGAATCCAAGCTGCCTGCACACCACGTTAGCATCATTCAAATCCCAGGCATCATCGCAAATTGTGCCCCACTGATTGTTATAGAAGACTTCAACTCTACCAGTTAATGGGGAACTACCACCCACAAGGCGAATGGTGTCGACAACTAAATGAAAGGAAGAAAACAACATACAAACATTATACGTGTTGTTGAATCTCAGCCAGAGTGTCGCTACCGCTGCATTGCTTACGAACGCACCCAAAATGTCACCCCTAAGCGCGTTATACACATGATCGAGTCCCATAATGCTCCGCAGGTCACTCCATGCCGTGTGCGTAAAATCAACACCATAGGATATACTATGTTTTGTCTCATTTATAATACATTTTACAAATTTCTGCCTTAATTTAACCAGGAACCTGTTAGGAAGTTTGAGAAATATAGCTCATTTTATACAAAACTACTTCCCTAGTCGTTGTTTGAAAACAAAATGTTTTCAAATCACTGTTGCCAGAGAGGTTCAATGACTTTTCAACGTAAGAGTACTCATCTTTAGCATGAAAGAAGCTGACGGTGGTAACTTTCATTTAAGCTGATGTAATCAATAAAATTGAATCGCGGGATTAACAAACCCAACCCCGTAAAACTGATTCTTGAATCACTATGAAGTCACACGAACAGGTAGAGAGACTTGTACACCTGACTCAAAAGAATGTTGTCCGAAAAAAATAAAATAAAACGGTAGACAGTCACTTAGTCGAAACTCCAGCTATCTCAAAATGAAACTCATATCCCTTGGTTGATGTTCTCACTAATTAACTATTGTCTATCTCGAACTCCCATTATCTAGAACATTCCTTCCTTTGCGTGTTCCAGACTCTACCAGGCGACCTAATGGTTTTTTTGTGGAGACGAAATTAGTATATGTGTCTTTTGTGTGTGTCTTGAACAGTTAATCAGTTCGACTACTAACTTAACAGCGTATTGCTTGAATACCGGTAAAAATAACCATGATTGTATGTTGGTCATTTGGTGTGAACAAAGTCGGAGCTTGTCTCATGCTGTTCAGATCATCCGTAGGTTCCAGAACTTCGCCACTGAAAGGTAACGCTAGATTGAGTGATCTGTGCATATTGCAATAATGACAGGAGTTAACAGAAGTAGGAAATACGGGCGAACCGAATACAAATTTCCTACCAAATACTGATGTCCAGTAACCGCGGTTTATCAGATTTACCACTACCACCTGACCCCAGTGATTTGTTTGCACTTAAAGAAAAATAAAGGCTGACCGTCTTTATGATTCATTCATTCCAGTTCCACCGAAATGTACTTACCATGATAACCTGCTGCAAATCCACCCCCAGTGTTTGAACCATCGGATGTGAACCTAACAAAAAGTTTGTGGCTGGAGCTTGTTATGGCTGCAGGTAGAGACGATCCAGAAAATGAGCCAATCAGGGGAGATGAGTATGATCCACCATCGTACACATTAACAGGATCGTATCTGCCTTCGGTGTAAAATCTGAAGAAACTCAGTTGCAAATTTACATTCGAGGACAAACTCCAATAGCAATTCATACCATTGTGGTAGTTTCCATTTCTATTCGAAAATAGGATGCCACTTCTGCTGGATCGAGTAACCAATAGACTTGAACACGAAAAAGATGTGCTCACAGTCGGCGCTGTTGAAGAAATAGTGAGTTGTGAAACTTTTTGTCGATTTCAGGTAAGTTTAGTTGTCTGGCAAAAACTAAGAAACATAGAGAATGCGACCTAATTGAGGTATGGAAAGACAGAAATAAGCTTGATATTCTTTACATAATCGCTGTTGAAGATTTTTTGTTCCTATGTTAATGGTAGGATTAGGCATTCTGTGTTATGATGATGATGATGATGATGATGATGATGATGATGATGACGATGATCATCCTCATAATGATAGAAGCAAGTTTGTTGGCTTCGCTGACAACTGGTGGATCTCATTATTCATAGCCTACTTTTTTTTCTACCCCAAAACAATTCATGGTTTCTCTTTTTAGTCCTAAAGGAAGGCTGCGTGCAAACGCTTCCCATTTCTTTTTCTTAACGCAGCTCACATGTACACGAGGGGCCGTTAGCATGCAGGCTATCTTAAAAGCGGGGTACTTCCGATCATTTGCCCGGACAGCGTACCTTGACAGATACTTTTACCATCTCCTGCGTAACCTGGTTTACAGACGCACATGTAGGAACCCGGGACATTCAAGCAGCTAGCTTGAGCATGGCACAAAAATAACCCCAACTGACACTCGTTTATATCTGTTGCAAAAAAAGATAATAAATTAATAAATTAATAAATTAATAAATAATTGAGTAAATAAATCAAAAGGAATGAAATAAAATTAATGGCAATACTGTTTTATTAATAAAGTACCGAAAACGCTATTCCTGTTTTCATAAAGCTATCATCAGCTGGAGATTTTGAAAAGAACAGAACTTTTTCCAAGTTTTACGAATGCAACTAAAACCTTTCTAACAAGGAAAGCAGGTTTCCAGTTATTTCAAGAAATAAGCAGTAATGCAGTAAAAACAGATGGCTTTCGCTCAACACGTACTGAGCGTGCATATGAAATGAATATATTGGAAATAACCAGAAACGCGATAAACTGTGCGTGCTGTTGTACTGACCTCACTTCTTTCGTATATTTTAATATAAAGGAAACAAGACATCAAGCACGTTGAGATCGATTTTTAAAACAAAACAAATAAATAAAAATGGGCTCCATAATTTTGGTAGAGAGTGGAAAGTTTGTCTGAAAGGGAAATACTGAGCTGCCGTTAAGAGAGATGGGGTGATTACATTTTAAAATAATAGTGTTTAGGTAAATAACTATAGAGATGTACGACTCGACACAATAAAAAAATTAAACTTTTAAAGTTTCATTGTTTTGATATTCACCAAGTTTTGTTAAAACTGAAAATTACTCATGTCATTTATTTATTTACTTTGTTTGTTTGTCTATTTATTTTTAAACATTTATTCATTATTTTAATTTTTTTTTAAATGGTTCTACAAACCGGTGCAGTTGTTTCCATCCGAGATGTACGTGTATCCAGAAGGACAATGACAGGAGTAAGAGCCATCATTGTTTACACATGTGGAGTTCACTGGACAGTCGTAGGAGAAGTCGTTACATTCGTTGTAGTCTGAATTAAGAAAGAAACAATAAAAAAGCACATCAAAGTTTCCAGTTCGGTTAGAATGGTCCCACTATGATGAAGCGTTGAAAGAAAACATAACATCTAGTGTATGTATTTCCCTAATTCTAAACTTATGTGTATGTATTAGATGCATCAACAGAAACTGCGATAAACTGCTACAGAGTGGATAGCTTCTTGGGATTGGAAAGATCGTTGGAATATTAATAGTGATAAAGTAAAGTATGGTGGAAGTGGCAGCCTTACCTTTCTTGCAAGAAAACTTGTGGCAGTCTGAACAATTGACATCGTTCCATTTGTATTTATGATCACGAAGAGACCCGAGGGTGTGGACGCAATCTTCATCGCGAAAGTTGTTCGGTTGGTGCTTTGCCCAGTAATGAAAGTCAAAAGGTGTTCCATCGCTCCAAACAAACGTCCCTTCAGAGTTGATATCAGACAGGCCCAACCAAGCGTGTTCTCCGCCGTGCAGGTTTTGAACATAGACATTTTCCTCTTGACTGTGGATACTTGGAAGATTAGCTCCAAGTGTAGAGCACTTTGCTTGGCTGTTACTCCACGAATCACACGAAGACACCTTTCTGTAGCAGTATCCATTAAAGTAGGTCCAGTCGTCGGGGCATACATCTGCAAAAGAAGTGTCCTTTCTTATATAGACTGCCAATTCTGACTCAAGTAAAACTATTTATAATTACTCCAGGCGGGAAGCAATGCTTGGTTCATCCGAAAGAATTTCCTTTTAGTACTCTTTTAGGTTTTCTCCAACTGTTGCCCATTCAGTTCGACTTGTGGCTTTTGTTTATCAAAGCAGTAGTACTTAAATTCATACTGATTAGCATTTTTTTTTTATTTGGCGTTGCAAGCAACGTCTGTTAGCGAGCCACTGCGCCTTCATGTAAATAAATGACACACCCTTTTTCTCTCGTTTTGACAGTTGTGAATATTGAATATTATATGAATATTATGTGAATATATGTGAATATATGTGAATATTTCATAATGGCTGAAGATTCTCATTTACCTGATAACACTGCATATGACACAGTCAGTGGATCAAACCGTTGCACAAACAGTTCTTTCACGCAAATCCGAACTCCAGAATTGTTGATAAACTAAGAGGAACCATAAGATAAACATTTTAAAACTAATTTTCTGTAACAAATCTCCTTCAAGAAACAATGACCAAGAAATTTGTTAAGAAGTCAAATAAAAAGTAAATGGCGGAAGCTAAGCTTAACTGGCACACTCTACGTTGGGGAAATGAAGATCTAGCCTCAAACTCAATTATATCCTATAGGTAGCGCATAATGTGTCCTGGGGCTAACACCGACTGTCCTGAGTAAGAAGGAAAGACTGGAGTATTTCGTTCGGAGACAGATGCAACATTACCCAGGCCAACATTGTTGAAAATGAATTTGTTTTTACGAATGTTTCGTGGCAGTGAAACTTTGTTGAACACAATACAGCATCGTTCAACATTCTTCAGAATCATAATAATTCCTGGCGAAGCGAGGAGGGCCACCAGGTTTATAAATTTCTCGCACGGCATCGCGTGGGGATCGCGAGAAGATTGCTTAGTGTGGTTGAATCTCGGTCTGCCCATATATATATTGCGAAGGTGTCCGCAGTTGCCTAGTAACAAAACCAAATCGTGACCGCTGACAATTGCGCACTCTCATGTTTCTTCAGTTCTTGTTTCGCTTGGTTGTATTTTGCGTACATTTACGTGCTGACATGTTTATTCATCGTCTGTGAACAAGTTACGGGACCAATTTCTGATGCAAATGAGGGACACGAGCAAAGACAGCAACGCCTGATTTAACAAGTGGCTGGAAATCCATTCCGGTGGGGGGGGGTTACCAGTGAAACTCAAGGTGAACGCCGGCTTGAAATTCAGCGCGAACAACGAAGGCGAAAGAGTTGAATCAAAACTCTAGAATTGCATTATACCGTGACCCAGTTTTTTTTATAAGAAGTATTGACAAGGACCAATTATTGACAAGAATCCAAAGGAGGTTTTACATAAAGAACCGTCTACGACCTTTCAGTTCTACGTACCGTTATCACCGTGACCTTCTTACATGAGCTTACATGTATAAACTTTGACTTATTTGTTTGTCTTCTTCAGTTGACCTGTGGAAGGCTTACAGAATCATTTACCGTATTTACTCCATTAAACGCCGCGGCGTTTATTGAATTTTTAGCGTTTCCGGTGCGGCGTTTATTCAAGGGCGGCGTTTATTCGAGGGCGACGTTTAATCGAGTAAATATGGTAGCCTCATTCAACAGGGCGGCCAAACACGTGTAACTTGCCGAGTCACAATGTTGAACGGTATTGAATGGAAACGTTGAATCCGATTGACAACTGTTGATAGATGGTATATTTAACAATCTCTACCTCAATCCAGCTGACGATTCCGTTGCACTCTGGAGCTGCATTTCCTCCACTGCTGGAATGCTTTGCCGTCAGCAGCACTGTTGGGTATTTGCTGTAGCTCCTAATGAAACTTACATCCTAGAAATCATTGAAATGTTTCATGTCAAGTGTCTTGTAACAGTTGAGGTAAATTGAAGTGAAATACAGTGATAAAGTAGTTTGGCATGCGAAGGCCTTTGACTTGAGTCTGTCGCATTAGACTGTGATTAAGAAGAGCTATAGTCGCTTTTATAACCTGTAAGAAGTACAACTGAAAACCAGTCGTACGCGTTTCACCACACGTGGCGCCTCTTACATTTTAGCCCTCTGATTGGTTTATTGTTCTGTGCGGGTGTCTTGGTTTTGGTTTCATAAAAAAAATGGAACTTTTCTATTGCACGGCTTTAATCTACACAGATATGTCGCCTTCCTTGATTTTTATGAGTTTTTGTTCGTAACTTGCGCCTTGCGTACGTTTTCAGTGTAATAAATGATTTCAGTTTCGTGTCTAAGTCGTTGTTTATGGGAAAAGAACATGATTTTTTCATAATTATTGTTTAATATGCCTACCGTGCAGAAGGCAAAGTTGTGATTTTTGGAGGGCAAATTTCTGTTTTGAAAGCTGACATCACTTTGTTCTGCAAATAATGGTCTGTGTAGCCTCTCGAACGCTAGCCAGTTCTACAAAAAAGCACAACAACGGTATCAAGTTAACCCTATTTAGACGGAAGGGGCGGGGGGGGGGGGAATCTGGCCACACAGCTTGGATGTTTGATGTTGGATTTTTAAAGCCACCAAGCTTTGTGACTTTTGTCTAAAGTTTACTGGGAACAAATTATTATAGCAAGTCCTTGTTCATTTTATTAGCTTCCTGTTCTTCCTGTTCTTCCTGTAATTTGTTATTCTAGTCCACAGTATATTCAGTTCAATGTCAATTGTATTTGTTTAGCTAGCCGCTGGCCAGCCATTGCCAGATTAGTGTACTAATGGCAATTATCACAATTAAAGATTAAAGATCAAATTTGACATTACCATGGCAACCACATTTTGACAGGCCTTTTGTTCAGAATTTGTAAATTTTCTTATCTTTAACCCTCGAACATACAAGCAAAGTCACACCCTCAATGTGGTATAAGGGAGGGGGGGGGGGGGTTGAAGGATCCTCCCTTAGGTTTTCTTTATGTTACAATATTTTGAAAGTTTTCACCTTTAGTAGAAAGCCCGTGCTGTGCTCTACAAGATGAGGTACATATTATGGGTCGCTACGCTGCTGGGGGCCTGTGGATTTTACTGAAAATTAGAAATTTGTCCAGAAGTGTTAAAAACTGGACATTTTTGATACTGGACCTGTAGAATGTGATGTAATTAAACATTTTGCTGCTTTTTGTTAACACTTTGTGCATTTTTCACTTAAAAGGGTAAAAAACACGCATTTTTCTTCAAAAATAGCTTGACCACCTGCTACTTATGACTTCATTTGTCGTAACAATAGTAACCGATTCTCACCAAACTTAGGTCAAAATGTGTCTGAGGAATATGGGCACAGCTACTGAAACGGTAGAGGTAGATGATAATTTGTCTTAAAATTTAAGAAAAACCTTATGGGATTGCATCTAACCTCCCCCCTCTCCTTACCCGAGGGTTGATGAAAACATTACAACTTTCGTGCAGTTACTTTTACAATTTTAGATCATGTTAGTGTTCTTTATTAATTATGATTACTATTTGGTAAATTTTGGTAGGTCATTTCGGAGGTTTTCCAAAACATCAAGAAATCCAAGATGCCGGATCCAAAGTAGATGACCAACGTTTGAGAACATGATGTAATTCTTGCGTTATATTACGTGATCAGCTTATATTGTGGACCTGAAAGATTGCCTTAGCTTAAATATTTTCAGAGTTAAGGAGGGGGAATCCCCCCCCCCCCCTCAGTCCCAGCAGACCAAACAAAAAGCCTCACCTGAATAGGGTTAAGATAACTTGTATTAATGTTTTGGATTGGATGAAATTGTGGTCGGTGTATAGAATTGTATTACAAATGAAATACTGGGTATAGAATAGGTAACGCTGTGTGAATTAAATCAGTTGATATGAAAATGGCTGCTATGGAACAGAAATGACTGAACTCGATTGAAATAAAATGGTCAAGAATGGATAACATTAGGTTACTGTGAATTGAAATTTATTGGATTGTATGGGATGAGATGAAATGGAACCGTAACGAAACGCTGAAAAATTGATAAGAAAGTTTCGTGCTCCAAATGGCTGGACTCGACTGGACTTCACGGGATGGAATGAATACAATGATACTGAATTGATGAGACATGTTGGGATGGAATGAGATGATGACATAGGATGTGACAAGTCCTATCCCAATATACGATGAGATGAAATTTGATGGGACGAGAGGCGATGACAAGAAATGAGATGGAATGAGATGTACAAGTTTAATTTTATTAGATACCCTACCACGGAAATATCATCATGAACTCCAGCAAAGTTTTGAAGCTCTCGCATACAAATCTTAAATGAGCTCGCCGAGACATCTTCGAGCCAAACCGTGGCTGCATCGTGCTTCAAGTCGGTTCTGTGATGCTCTGCTGCTACAAATATTGTCGGCGCAGTAGAATACTTCCCCTATAAATTTAAAAAAAATATATGATTCATTTATAAAGTTCATAGTCAATCATATTAAATCAATCATGGTAAAAAGTGTATTTATTTAAGTAATAACGGCTGTTGTGAAAGGAACAACATGTTCTTCTCGATCAGTTTTTGGTCTACAATCTCTTCTGTGCTAAGGACAAATCTGCTAGTATTCCCTAAAATGAAAAGTGATACTGCAAGATTGTAGTTTACCAAGGAGCTTTAGTCTCTATTGGGCTTCACAGATATTCTTAAAAGTTGGACATAGTTTAATACTTTTGAGTGGGAAGGGCAAATTATTCACCAGAAAACGTACGTTAGGCAAGGCGACCGTCTGACACGTAGTCCCAGTCCACCACCGAGAAAACTTTTCCTCGCCCGTCACTCCTCCAGGGGGAGCGCCTTGGTAGGCGATCCAGTCAACTGTGGCAAAACTATCTGCAGGATAGTCATTCCTCCCTGCTCGTGTAACACACGCAGTAAACTGAGTGCTGTTAACACGTTCAACCCATGGTGCTGTGGCCTCGTGCACGAAAGCAGCATCAGAGTAGTTCACGTGGTTTACAGTGAGTTGCACGTAAATTTTTTGATCAGGATAAAATATGTAAGGTTCAAACTGAATGGTTTCACACTGATCCTCTGCCCAAGATGGATGATTTGGAAACTGATGTCTTCCTTTCTGCAGTGGAAAACCTGTATAGAGTTCAAAGAGTTTAGACATTATTTTAAACCTACTATACGTTAGGAACGTTGTACGGGGGAAATAATATTAGACAGAAGTTAAAAATAAAGAATAAATAGTTATTAGACTACTCTTCTTAGGGCCTTTCCGGGGAAAAATCCAACTGAGTTGCCAGCTATATAACGAGCGTTGCCGCTGAGCAATGAGGTTGAAATAGCTCAGGTATACCGAAAAACAACCCAAACTAGCAGACGAAATGGGCTTGATGCCGGGACCACCAGATTCCACGTCCAGCGCCCTATCCAGTGACCCACACTGCTTCAGTTGCAACTTGTAAAGCATTGTATTTAAGGTTTAACCATTGTTCCGTTCCTTCTGTGTTTAAGGGATTCACTAATTATGAAGAAATATTTAAGCAATTAGTTCTTACGCTCTCTCTTCTTACGAAAAGCCTCTGTTTCTCCTCATAGTGTTTACTTCTAATTTAGACAATCCGTTTGTGGGTGGTTTGGTTTGGTTTCGAACTTTATGGTCAAACGGCTTGCAAGTAATTTAGAGAATAAGGAAACAACGAGACTAACCGATAATCTGTAGGAGGTTTAGAATTCTAGTTGCACTCTTCTTATATCACTCTTGACCCCGCATCATAAAATATCGGGAGATATAAAGCAATGTCTGAGTGATTAACTGAAGTTATAAGCGCTAACCTCATTTAAATTAGATACCTGTGCAGCTTCCTGGATGATAATGAGTGTAGTTTCCACGTGTTTCACAAATTTCTTTCTTCAGTAAGCACATGTTTCTGAAAGTGCGACCGTTAGATGCGCAGACCTGTTCTTCGTATGACGGACAGCTGCTTTCACACACACAAGAAAACTGCTGGGGGGAAGAGGCTTCACAGTGACTGTGATACTTACAGCTTACATTGTTGCAAGGATCCAGATCTAAATAGGGTAAGGAAGAACATAATGCTGACTTCTGCCCAATTATGGGCAAAGCCGTTGGAAGTGCTGAGTAAGGTGGATAATCTAATTAGTAAAAAGATATAGATGTATCTTGACTAAAAAATCGGCTTTGCACATAAATCGAGACTGGACAGTGCTGGATTATGTAACAAAACCCACGAAACAGTAAGGGTTAGTTGGGAAGGTAATAATAGACTTTTTCATATAGATGGTCGATGTCTGATCGACGATTGTATCAATGTACTGTGCCAGTATGAAGAAATGAAGATAAAGAACCGATGCATATGTATATTTACATCGTCCACTCAAAACAACGCAGTTTATTCAGTTCGTTTGGTTCGTTAATTTTGCTTTTAAGTCACTTTAGTTTACGACCCTGAACTCTTTTAAAAACACTCCAATAATTACCTCCGATAACCAAGTAGTCCACAACGACGTTGCTTCTCTGACCATCATATCCTGCGTAGTCCTTGATGCACACTCGAAAATGGGACTTCGTCACCTCCTTTGAAATAATAATAATAATATATTTAGGGGCATTTTACATAGTCTCAATGCCCTCACAATACTTAAAAGAAAGGTTCAAAAATTTAGAAAAAAGAAAAGAAAAATTTACAATATACATAGAATAAATCCTAGAGAAACAAACTAAAGAAAACCTAAAAATTTTATATGTAGAAAACTATAAACTATAACTATAAACTATACGCAGAATACGTTTTTGAGTTAAAATTCAGCAGTTGGCATGATAATAGTAATGCATTGCATAAAAACGGGAATCAAACATTTCCAAAATAGACCTTTCTACGTTGGAATTTGATTAGGACGAAAAGCAGCAATCAATATCACTACCTGTTACAAGAAAACCAAACTTAAATCCTTTTATCAAATACTATTTAGACTCCAGATTTGACAAAATTTGTCTCCATTTACTGTACCCATAGATATATTTATCATCATAGTCGTCACTTGAGATCCAATTAAAAAACCAAAAAAGTTGCAAAATTTCATTTTTTTGCCTTCATTTATCTCCATTTTTTATTCGTTTTTTTTGGCCTAATTAATTAAAAACACACAAACAAACAACAAAAGGGGCTATACCTCAACCCAACTGCTCAGTGGACCTTTGACTGCGCATGCTCTGTTGGAGCTGTTGATACCATCATTAATGACAGTTGTGAGTACTACTGGCGGCGTGTAGAATGCTTCTGTAAAGTTAAGTGTCTGAAAAAAGTTTAATATTTTTGTAATGTAAAAATGATTAAGAGCGACTTTTTTTTCTGACCGGGTGAGGAGTGGCACATCAGTGGAAAATCAGGGTTCTTCATATTTTGTCTAAAGATAACCTATGGTATGCCACTTAACCCGGTATATTTATTTTGTTCAAATTATTCTTTAATTTAGTGAAAAATTTGAAAAACCGTTACGGCCGTGCATTGCCTCAAAATGCCTAAAATAAAAGCGATTTTCACCTCCACAAAACCCTTCGCTCGCAAAAGCGCAACGGAAAACTAGACTTACAGTCAACGAGCTTCACGCTAGACTTGCCCACAAGTCGAGCTCAGAGTTTTTTTTTCTTGGAAGCGCGATTTCGGAAGCGTGAAACCCCAAAAAACCGAGCGCGAGGGAGCAGGAGCTCGACTTGTTTCTCCTGCAGGAAATCGCATCAAGTGACGTCATTTTGGCGGGAACTATTTTTGGTACCGTGTCAGTCGTACGCGTGTGTCTTGTGGGCGGACCTGTCAAACACTTTTCGCGTAACGGAAAGTTTATAGGTATTCCAACCAAAACGTTTGTTCATGTTGCTTTTGCCGAAAATATTTGGCAACAATGCAGTGAATGCAACTATTTTTTATATAGTTGATGTGATGTCTTAAATGATGTTATCAACTTAATAAATGTAGATGTAGATGTAGAATTAGTCGACAACCTTGCGCTAATGAGAAGATTATTGACAGGTTCGCAGAAGACGAAGACTTCTCTAAATTTGAAACTTCTTCTCGGACGTGTGTTGGCAGCGCAAGCGGAGAATCGCTTCTAGATTATATTTGCCGAAGCTGCTCGGATCGAAACCGAACCCTCGCAAAGAGGGTTTTTAAGTTGAGGGAAAATTTGTCAGAGACAAGAGAAAAGCTTGGTTCTACGTGTGTGTAGCGTCTGACTAAACTGTCAGACGAAAAACAAATCGACGGCCCGACCCGAAAAGGTGTCAACATCGAAGCGACGAGCTTTATTTACTCCACGGCGATTCCAACAAAATCTATCGAAATTGTAAATGAATAAAGCATAAATGTTACGATGATCAGAGCAAACTTATTTTAAATACGACAAATTTAGCCTTGCCCACAGGTCGAGCTCAGGAATTTTTTTTTCAAAGCGCGAGAGCGTGAAGCGCCATCGGAAATGAGAAGTGAACAAATTTTTCAACTTCAAGCGACAAACTACGTATCATGTAGATTTTTGCTAAGCCGAGTTCTACGCTTCTAATCTCACTCTAGTGTGTTTTTTTGTTTGTTTGTTTGTTTGTTTTTTCGCTCCTGAGAGTTTAGGTTTTGGGTTTGCGAAAACTAAAATATCCTTAAACTTTATATATGAGCTTAAGCATAAGCTAAGATTTAAAATTACCGGCGAGTTGAATATTGTTTTCTACGGATTTGTGCGAAAAATCTAAAGGCTAATTTACACGCTGCGACTTGTCGGCCCGATTTGTCGGCCACAATAAATCGGGAAGCAAATCGGTTTAATGTACAGTGCGAGGACACCGCGGCAAAACGTCTGCGCATGCGCTCACTTCGGTCATTTTTCTGGTTTCGAGCTTATGTTGTTCATTTTCATTCGGTGTGCTTTCGAACTGTCCGGGAACTGAATTCGCAGGGACGGCGCTCAAGTCCAGTAAGAGAAGAAAAATTCACCCTCGTGTGTTCCCGTTCTCCCCCCCCCAAAAAAAAAAACTTAAAACTGGTCATTTCACGTTGTTGTTTTGCAGAGGACGGAAAAGAAATGTACCAGAATGTGTAACGCACGTGCAGAGTCATTGTTTAGCTCATTAAGGCCTATTGTTTTTCGACGTTCTCGTTGCCGTCGCTGTGGTGGTTGCTTAACTATCGACTTTCATGATGTTTTTCGCTGTGGGTGCAAGCCCGAAACTACGAGGTGCAAAGGTGTAGAAACAGATAAAACTATATTAAAGCTGCTCTGGATTTTTTAACCTTAAGTTTGATGTCTGGAGCTTAAGTTTTTCAAAATTCGTGGCCGGAACCCGAGTTTGTTATTCTTGCCAATAGTTTTCAATAGGGGAGCATTGACAAGAAGTAAAAATACAGCGCGTGCGCAGTGCATTTTGCCGCGGTGTCCAGTGCGAGCACTGCACATGCATTTTTTTATAGTCAAAACTTTTTTATAACACGTTTTAGAAAACAAAATGGTAGGTGATAATTAGTTAGTTTGTTTTCATCTAAAATACCGCAGATATAATTTGCCTTGCGCCAATTCTTTTGCAAGTTGCGTTTTCGTTCTTAAAATCGGGACCAACAAGCGAAAATGTGTGAAGCAGTCACAGATTTTTCTGAATCGGCCGACTTGTTGAATTGGAGTCGCGTGCGCATCGGATCGCCATTCACACGCGCCGATTCGCTCCCCGATTTGTCGTGGTCGACAAATCGGCCCGACAAATCGCAGCGTGTAAATTAGCCTTAACTTGACTTGAGACAAGTCGCAAATGATTTTCTTTTAAGCATAACTAAAACAATGAAGACTTGATTCCCATAGTCACTATACTCGGCTTTGCAGTTGAATTCAGGCCATGTATAACAGACCGTGAACACGGAGCGATCAAAAGAAGTCTCTCGATAAAGTTTGATCAAAACAGCTCAGTCACGTACTCACTTTCATGTGGCGTGAGCCAGTTTGATTGACGGGGCGTCAGTAAGACTGTTTCTGATTGGATAAGATCCACAGGAGGAAAATTCCTCCTGTAGATTTGGCGCGCTGCAAGTGATAAAAGTCCTTTGCGTGCGGGCCTACCACCGGAACCGGAAATGAGAAGCGAAGGACGTTTGAGAAAGTCTAGCTTCACGCGTGAACGATCACGGATCGAAGATTGCATTCTTCACGTGCGCATTCCTTTCTTAATAAGATTATACGTGTCCTTGTAGATAGATTGAAAGAAACGATTTTTTTTTCGATTAACGAAATCGATTCTTCGAAAGTTCGCACACAACAACGGAAATCGTCAACAAGGCGCACTCGGAAGAGAAGTTTCCAAAGTTTCAAGGATGTCAGCCGCTATCAACACAGGATCTTTTCCTCCGCAAGAAAATGGTTGAGTCGATCGTAGTCATGATGGACGATTTTATGAACAGCTCATTTTGTCACTCAATCGTGTTCCGTGAAATATCTGACAATCATATAAATCACCTTTGAAAAGGTTGACGATATTCGTGCATTACATTAGAAGGCAAACGTTTACCAGGATCGTATTAAAGTCACTAAAAAGCCTCCAAGCGAATTTCTTGCCATTTGGAATTAACTCATGTGCAAAATTAAACTATTATGTACACCACGCGAAAACCGTTTTCAACTTGTTACGTTTACGTAAGCCGTGCATACATCGTCTCTAATTTTATTTTATACGTACGTAAAGCCAATTAAATTCACGCCCGTAGGCGCGTAAAATTTACGCAACAGTGGAAATCAACCTTTAGGGGAACAGTTTGAACGCACTGGCCCAGTTTCACGTCGAATACCAAGTTGTTATCGTTTACCTGTTAAATTTTGTATAACATTATTCAATACTGTGGAACAGAGCAACAATTCCTGTTTATCCACAGATCAAGCGGCCGTTGTTCAGTTGTGAACTCGCTGTCAAAAATTGGCTGAACTCTTGTGACATCTGAAAAATTCGGATTTTCTAACAATCCTCCTTGGTGGTCGCTCATCGAAAACAGAAAACAAAAGAATATGTCAAATTTCTGGCCTAAAAAGTGGTCATGGTCGCTTGGTACCTTACAAGAGAGTAACACAGCAAAAAGCCTCGGGAGGAGTTTCATCACCTTCCCCCGCCCCCCCCCCCCCAACCCTTGCACCACGGTGGGGGGGATGATTTGCTTGAATTCCTCATCAGATCACAAAACAACAACAACAAAACACACACGCACTCTGTAACTTAAAAACATTTGCTTCCAGTTTCCGTTTGTTATGAGTCGTACATTTATATCAGCCAGTGCAAATCATTTAGTTCTCTTTCACATTTGATTTAAAAAAATCTGAATCTCAGCCTTGGTGGTGTTTATAGTAAGTTTTAAAAATTGTGGTTAAATAATAGAGGTTCCCAGAAAACAAACTGAGTGGTGGAGAGGTTTTTTGCTAACAAATTCCTGTCAAATTGTACTGTAGTTCTTTACACGGATTTCGTTGTCTACCAACCAAGAGTCCTTTTATCTTGGGCAGCGTGACGAACCTTAAAGAAATAATGAACAGATCGGTTCTGTGGTTTGCAGTATCTTGGCAGTTTCAGAAAAGGTTTGTGTGCGCTGGTCTTGGCAAGATAATTTAACTGAACTTAATTAAATTTTCGGTAATAACAGTGGCACGAAGCGTTTTAGGTTTATCAGTGAACACTCGCTGACTTTGGCAGATGCGATACAAGGAGTCGATGGACATAAATTACTCCGTCCAACGATTAGTTGGGGGACACTGCGCCCTAGACAGGCGAGGTCAAGTGTCAGACAGAAGCGCGATATAATCCTACTTTTAGGTTCAAAGTTTTCGTTAATATGTCCGAAGTCAATATCCGAATTCGCTCAAGTCTAGTTTCCCTTTGTGCTTTGGCAAGCCAAGGTTTTAACGGTCCTGGAAATCGCTTTTATTTTAGGCATTTTGAGGCAATGTACGGCCGTAACGGTTTTTCAAAAATTTCACGATATTTAAAAAATAATTTGAACAAAATAACTATACCACGACAAATGAATTTCCATGTTCTATCTTATTCTATGGACAAAATATGAAGGACCTTGATTTTTGACTGATGTGCCACAATTTCGTAATTTCACCCCGCGTTAAGAAAAAGTCCCTCTTAAAACCTCACATAAAATTTCCTGCAAATCCCACACAAACTCTATTGTGTGTTGGATTTTCAACATAACTCAAACTTCGTTTCTTTTGCAGGAGAATGTATTGAAGACAGAGTGAATTTTTCCCCCAGGTTGTAGTTATAGTTCTACTCCTATTGACTTACATGTATATCATTGCTCTCGGGTACATGCTGTCTTTCGCTATGAACTTTTAACGATAGAAATGATTCTCAGAAATTAAAGAAAAAATGGCAATATTTGACAACAATGCACTAACGATCCGTTTTCGGCCATTTGCGTGTGGTTATGTTGTATGTCTGTAATCACTGCATTCAAAAAGAAGCTGGTTGCACCGCTGACGTCCGTCTTGACAATTTACATACCTTACACAGTGCATAATTGTCTTGAGCCGTTGGAATCTCGTATTCAGAAAACAGGATATTTGAGGATTCTTTAGCGTCCCAAGACAATGGAAAATCTTCATATGCCATCCAACTCTGAAAAAAAAAACGTGAAATGCATCACCAGTTACAAAAATTCAGCAATGATAGTATTTCATTTATGATTTTGTGAACTAGCAGTCGTATTTCAATCACCCATGCAAACAAAATGCGCAAGACCGGCTATTTAAAGGTCCAATAAAAAAATACAGAGGTCGTGTTCATTGGAATGTTTCAATAGATCGTGCACACAGAGTAATTTTCAAAGAATATTTTAACTCCAAAAGTGGAGTTAAAATTTTAGGTTAAAAATAACTCCGTTTTGGGGGTTTTTTAAAAGAAGAGAAGTTAATTTTTTCTTCTTTTAAAATCGCAAACTTGTTTAGCGCGAAGGACCCTATCCCAAGCAATCTCCGTTCGAGTGTTGTTTACAAATTTTCATGTGTAGGCTGTAACGCTTGCTACGTCGGTGAAACCACCGTCACTTTCCGATCGGCCCATGTAAGGTAATCCAAGAGAGCCTTGGATTCTGGATTCCACGCTGTGGATTCCGGATTCCACTTCCATGGATTCTGGATTCCACATCCGTGGATTCCGGGATACAAAAGTGGCTGGATTCCAGATTCTGTTTTCCAACGTTTTCCTTTGTACTTTGCTTTCCAAACGAAATGACTCCAATAACAGGTTTGCTATTAAATGGTAAGAACAAAGATAAGTTTTCTTTTTTTTTACCAGAAAATTAAAGAAGCTCGGTTTCTATAAAATATTATAAGTACAATCTATACAGCATCAAGAGTGATAAAATATACTTCTTTGCCTTACCCATGAAGACTGTTAATACGAGTCTTCTTAGAAGTCCACTGATTCCACGTCTTTGAATGAATACTGACGAGGTGGGACTATTGTTATTCTAAAATCAGTGCTTTTTAGGTCCAAACAATTGTTAGATTGCCGCACGGAAATGTAAAATTCAGTCACAAATTCACAATATATAGCGGGAAATAATATATTTATCTTTTACTAAAATTAAGTATAGGTCCGTAATATGTCAAAATATTAAAAACAAGAACAGGAACACTGATCATGATACAGAAATAAATCTGATGAAATTTAAATATCGCTATCTTTAAATCGCTGGTTTTTGATGCCAAGAGATAGACTATTTCTGACTGCAAATTTTATCACTTTCGGGACGAATGTTTAAATGGAAGACAATGGGCCAACTATCTTACCGAATCTTAAACTGTTAAATTGCACCGCACCGAAAGTAACCTGTTCCAGGCGTTCAGATAGTGCGAAGTAGCGCGAAGAGTAAAAGCGACAAAAATGCAAGGGAGGCTAGAGAAGTGTAGGGGGCTGGTTTTCGCGCCGTTCCCTTTCCCCTATACATTAATGTCACTTCCGCTTTTCCCACCACCTAAACGGCTGGAACAGTCTATACTAATAGCTTTGCAACATTTGTAACATTTGTCAGTATATTTTAAGAACTCGTTCATTGCACTGAGTTACATACTGGCGCACTTAAGTAACAGATAGAGTAACGAGAAAAGTTAAGTGACCAGAAGACGTTTATCTTAGAACGAACAGTGTCGTTCTCCATCCTGACAAACTTAACTCCGGCAGTCTTACCGGGAGTGATTCTTCGCCTTCATCCTCTTGAGTTGGTTCTGCAATATCATTCTCATCATCGTCCCCATAGTCCCCATTTGCAATCCTACAGAGCCTATTATCCTCTTTAGATGATAAAGTAATGCTGTCTGGTTCTTCACAAGAAAAGTCGAGAACTTGGGTTAAAATACGCTTATAGGGGATTTTCCATTACAGACATCACCATACATGTATGTAAGCTGATCATTTGTCTGATAAAGCCACTTTAGAGACGCTTTATGCCGTACAAAATTTTGATCATTCACGTCAATTTGAACATCTTCCAAAACAGCGGCTTAAGCCAGAAAGGTGAGCTCTCTCTCCTGTGGTTGTGTTTTACGGCCACTATGTCATTTTTCTTGTAAATAGTTTGAACTCGTGCAGCGGTATCACGCTGTGCCACATTAGCATGCACAACAAGGCAGGCTGTTGTTACGTCTTCCCTTTCCTCCGACGAGGCTGTGATGGTAGTGGGACACATACTAAGGGCATAAGGCAGGGTGCCATTTAGCTCTTTCGTTTTTGAGTGGACATTTTCCTGTCTTACGTTTCTTCCATACTCTCCAGAAAACTCTCGCATTACAGCTTCTCGTTTTGTGTCTTCTTCTTTGGAACCTGTTCCTTCGATCATTACTGACTGCTTCTTTGGTCGCGTCTTGATGTTTGGGGACTTACCTTTGATTATCTTCTCCGGATAAAATGAATTGGGCCCAGTGAAATATGAGAAATCTGCCTGAAGTCTGCACGCAGCGTGCTCTTCTGTAAGCGTATAGTTAGCCACTGTAGGCATGTCGTGGTCTGCTCGCATTCTTTTGAATAAGCATTCCACGCCTAAAGTTGTCATACTTTCGAAACAGATCCTATATCCAGAAGGTGGCTATGCCCAATCTCCGTTAGCGTGTTGGTAAGACTGTTCAGCGATTCTAACACTATGAGGAAGGACTGTCGGGTACATTGAGGTATTGACATGTCGGGGCCATTGGTATTCCGCTCGCTCGTCCCCTCCAGAGCTTCCTGTTCGTGATTAGAGAGAAATGCAGCCAATTCTTCGAATTCATGCTTCACATGGTATTCAAATGTACGGGGTAGGTCTCCTTCGTTGGCTTTCTTGTGGAATCGGAACAAGTTTGCATATTGGGCTGTCCTACTTTTCAGGAGGATAAGGCCCTTCTTACTGCCTTGTTACCAGTATCGCATACAAAACATTACGAAAATTGCACACCCAATTGACATTTACTGATTCTACATTATCGACAGATAGCCCCCCATAATCCTGATACTGTGAAATCCCCAAAAGCATATTGACATTGTTGGCTTGCAGTCGACTGCAGGCTAAATTAATTCCCATTTTTTCAGATCACTTGTGAAATGCGCTACACACAGTTGATGTGTCCGTTTTGAGCATTATTTCGTTCTTGATCGTTCGATCCATGATTCAACACAATTTCGTTCACGGAAAGAGAAAGGCACTGAAAGCGCAACGGCCGATCTATGTGAAGACTAGACTGTGAGAGTCGCCTTTTGCGGCTTTGTTTCACGCACCACAGGATCTGGATATGATTCTGTCACGTCACTGCATTACACCATGGTTTAAAATCGATACCCGATATCTCAGCACTCGGGGTGTTCCTGCGGGTGAAACACGCGTGGTATCACCAATAGTCGCTCATCAAAAGAAAAGCTGTCCTGGAACCATCACAACAGGCTGGATTCCTAACAAGCTGGATTCTGGATTCCAGTTGTTGGATTCCGAATTCCATGAACTGGATTCCGGATTCCGAAGTCGTGGATTCCGGATTCCACAGGCTAAAAATTGCCTGGATTCCGGATTCCGGATTACCTTTAATACATGGGGCGATTTCAACACGCGTACGTGAGCATTTAGCTACGGATAGGGCCTCTCACGTATACAAACACTTACAACAATCTGAAAGTTGCCGCGATTTGTGTTCGACCAATTGCTTCAGTATTTTAGACTGCGCCACTACAAGCTTTCAATTAAAGATCAAAGAATCCTTACATATCCACTGGGAAAAACCCACGTTAAATCAACAGGTTAAACATGTTAATTTAAAATTGTATGTTTAGATTTCACATAATCACGCTTTTTTCTTGTCATTCTTGCTCATACATTTTTATTTACAATTCTAATCACTATTCTCAACTGAGGATGACATCAGGGATGCCGAAACATGTCTTTAAAACTTAAAAGTGTTGTGCTGTTTTTTTTAAATATTAACATTAATGTAAATTTGAAAGACAATAATCATAATTATATCTACACCTAACTGTGGAGTGAATAACAATGAAAACAGAGAAAAGAAAGAAACAAAACAGGAAATAATTAGCCATGCAAATTACATTCATGATGATTGTCAATAATTCTTAAAGCACTTATACACTACAGTGTAATACTTTTTTGTATCAGTTGAGTTGATACAAGGAAAATTGACCACTGTAAAGACCGTTTGAGTTTCAGCGGGTTAGTCAAAGGAATTCAGTGAATTAAGTTAGCATTCCTAATTCATTCCTATTTGGCTTTTTCCCTTCTCTCTCTCTCTCTCTCTCTCTTTTTCATTTTTATAAGAGGACAATATTTCAATTACAGTTGAACCCCTAATCAGTAACAAGTGGATACCCTCGGGGAAGTGGATAGTGGCCTTTTAATAGGGTTTGGCTGCTTAAAAGAGGTAAAAAACAATAGAAGAACCCTTATCGGGACTTTCACAACTGGACAATAGTGGGTGGCCACTTAATAGGTAGCCGCTTGATAGAGGTTTGACTGTATGTGTATAAAATGAAAATAAAGAAAGTACAAGTGATGTATAATCAAAACATGATTTTAAAATATATATTAACAATTCTCTTAAATTTTTTTTGTATTTTATAATTACTTCAAAAAAACCTCCTAAATTAATTTGTTTGTTCTTCAATATTACTACCTCCAGCTGCATCCATGCATGCATGTATGGAGCATAAAGAACTTTATAAGTAAGGCTGCAACAAACAGGATACAATAATTTTGTGAAATATGCCTTCAGAAACACCAGTATCCTATATTACCTCCAATTATTAATCTGCAGAAAATGCATGGTTACAGATTTCAATTTTGCCCCTTGTGACATGAACAAATATCTGCAGATACAGTGGTTACCAATCTCATGACCACCCTGTGACTTTTGGTAGATTCAATCAAATAAAACCTTTTTAAAATTAATTGTTTCAAATTTTGACTGGAAGAACACCAGTCAAGAGCCAAATGATGAACAATCTCTAAAGTCAAAATTTTATGAATTCAAATTAGAAGAAAGTGGAACTCAAATGAGAATATAGCAAAATTCAATGTATGTTAGTTTCAACACAACTCTATCTTTTCTTTAAAATTATAACTATAAGTCGGTGAAGTATGATCGACCGGGTGAGTGTAGTCCTGAGAAGGACTGCTTGTGGTGACATTGACTGACATCATCAGAGTCAAGTGACTCTGATGATGACTTACACTTAGGTTGTCCAAACATCAGTCAATGTCACCACATTGTTCTTGTCAGGACTACACTCACCTGGACCATCATACTTCACCAACCTATGATATGACTCATGGGTTCAAACCATTTACAAAATAAAAACCGACTTAAATTCTAATTTTCATAAAGTAGCACAAAATTGTTCATCATATTACCAACACAGCTTTCTTAAATTGACATCCATTAAAACTCAAAATTGGCTGCTTGAACTTGCACCTACATGTAAGAACTTAATTCTTAAATGACCACCATAACAAATTAAAAAATAAAATGAAAGAATTTTTAGCTAAACATGTTATCATCCAATTTCGCAAATGCTTAATTGACATCTGCAAATAAGCAGGCCCTTAAATATAGTCAACAAC
Organism: Siderastrea siderea; assembly: GCA_964030785.1. Classification (NCBI taxonomy): domain Eukaryota; kingdom Metazoa; phylum Cnidaria; class Anthozoa; order Scleractinia; family Rhizangiidae; genus Siderastrea; species Siderastrea siderea. The sequence continues at coordinate 2,388,899 of OZ034974.1, forward strand.
AACATAGTTTCCAACAGCCTATAAAACACTGTTACAAAAACACAATGACATCATTCCCAGTTTTTCTTTGGTCATGTTAAAACGCAGACTGCATGAAGACTGCAGAATGTACAGACTGCAGACCACGCAGACTGGGAATGGCGAAATAGCGAATGGATAATTTATAATTATGGCGAACACGAGTATTTGTGGCAACATCCAATACTGCAAATTAAAAATTTCATAACGTTCAGAAAGGCAGTCAATGGTTCATCTTCCTCTCCAGGGCTCCCTTATTCTTCTCTAATGCCAAATAATAAGCAAAGTGGTGATTTGTTAAGTTTGCGTGAGAAAAAGAAGAGAACGTCGGCTCCACCCAAGTGTACAAATGGAACTGTAGGGTTTGCGTGACAAGGAAACCTTGCGTGCACGTAGCGCAAATTTTGCGCTCCTTGGCCAAGGTAAGACGCGCCGCACAGTGACATAGCGAGTTGATGGTATGCTCAAGCTCGGAAACTTTGTAAATTGCAAAACCAAAATGCACTCTTAAAAGGCCTGCCAAACAAATATGAAATACTCCCAGAAGGGGTGAATTGCCTTTCCATCGAAATTGTTCAAGAATTTCTTACAGTGGGGCATTTAATTAATTTTATTTTTTGAGAACCCGGTGCCAAGCTGCTGGCCACAGTACAACAAATCAAAGTTTACTTTAAAAAGAACTACTAGCCTTCAGCAAAACAAGGTAAAAGAAACTGAGAAAAATAAGTTAATTAAAAAAATTCCCAGTCTGCACAGTCTGCATGCATGGTCTGCACAGTCTGCAGTCTGCGTTTTAACATGACCGGTTTTTCTTGCAATGTAAATTAGACAGCGGAGCATCAAGTAAAAAAAGCTTAAATCATGAAGGTCATTTAAGATTGTTTACCTTCCAATAATATCTTTCAAACAAGAATATTTCCACTAAAGAATTGTTGAACTCTTTATATTTAAATACTGCAGTTTTCAATGGCAATCCCCAAGCTTTATATTTACTGCAACTAAACAGTGTCAAACAAACTGCAGATGCAGCCATTAACAGCTGTAACTGACATTTGATTCGACCGGCCATCGTTACTTCTGAGGACTCGCCCTCCAGCTCTATACCCCGATAATTGCCTGTATTCACCTTCCTAGATAGTAAATTCTCCTTTGAATGACAAACTCAAAGGAAACATTTTAGGCTAACTGTAAGTTGAAGTTGCAAGCTTACGCTTACTGGCAAAACTTCCACATTTTTTGCTAATTGATCCACTGTTGTTCACAACGTCAATTTCATTTGTTCATTTTGATCCAAAAATCCACATGTAAGGCTCCAAAACATTTCTTGGCACGTAATGATCCAAAAGGTACAATTGTCCGCCTTTGTTTTAACTTGAGAGATGCGTTTTTGTCCTCAAACTACGCAGAAATGGTCGCCAAAGAAATGTTTCAACCGTCGAGCAACTGATTGCTTTCAAAATGGTGCCTGCGCTGATGTTACAAAGGTCACAGGACTCAAAAGACAACTGCTGACCACTGACTGCAGGCGCATTGGTTTCGGTTTCTTTAATTATAATTTACACCATTTTAGACAGACAAAACTTTTGGTCCCAGTAGATATATTTCCACAATATCTTTTGCTTTATTTCCAAAAAAAAAATGCGTTCATAATTAAATTGGGATCGAAGTTTACATTACAAATAATACGCGAGTCCCTGCAGTTTAGAAGTAACTCCGCCTTCAACCCCCACCCCCCCCCCCCAAAGCAATAAGATACACCTCTCGCAGCAAAGTAAAAAATACAATAATAAAGTCATGACTCTGTTAGGGAGTTATCCCAACTCCCTCAAAACAACTCCAACAAAGGAGTTACGTCAACTCCCCTTGCAGAGTTAAAGTCACTCCAAAATTACTCCCTAAAGGGAGTTTAAATAACTCCACGAAAATAACCCCGGAAATATAGTTATTTTAACTCTCGGGTTAACTTAACTCCTCTAAAGAATAGTATAACTCCTTTTTGGAGTTAAAATAACTCTTTTTGGAGTTAAAATAACTCCAAAAAATATAACTCCACCTTAAGGAGTTAGTTTAACCCCACTACAGGAGTTAAAATAACTCTTTGAAAATTACTGTGCACAAAAGGTTAAAGTAGCACTCAGTGAAGTACCCACTGATTATAGCTATGTCCGTTTTGAACGAAAATTCTTAGAAAGATGTCAGAACTTCATTATCAGAAACGCTGCTATATTATATTTTCTATTTAATATATGTTATCACCCAAGAGCCGCTGAACTTCCGGTTAGTTGTGTCCGATCCATGCGTACAAGTTCCAGCCAACTGTTTGTTTTTGTTCCCTAGCTTGCATATTCAACTCGTTTATTCTAAAATTATGACTTACCACTTTTAGGTTGCTGTGTGGTCCATCAAACGTTCTGGACTCTTGTAAGCAAACTTCAAATTGTCCTCTGGAGATACTTTGAATCCAAATGTTCATCGCGTCCTTCTTTTGATCAAGAGTTCCATGTTTGACAGTGACATGGACTTTAGGTGCAGTTGGAAAGGCCTGGATATTAAAGTCAAAAAACAAAGACACAATGGATATGGGGGTTTCTGTGTATGTTGTAGTTTAATTTTATCTTTGTTTCAATTTTTATTTTCTTTTGTTTCATATTCATTATCATATAACATAAAGAAAAAGAACAAAGGAAAGTAAAAATTGAACCAAGGATAGAATTGAACTACAACATACATACTTTGCTAATCAGCAACACTGAAACAATATTGATTGTGATTTCTATTGTACTTCAATCGGTAAGAATATAATGGGAGATAGATGTCCATCTGATCCGCTTACACTTGGTTCACAATTCTCAAGTTTACTGAAATCACAAACTGTATGAAAGTAACTTGAATGCTTATTTTTTGCATTCTGAAAATCTTAAGCCAGTGAGCAACTACAACTACTTACAGCACACTCTAAGGGGATGTAGGGTGGGAGAAGAGACAAATCAGTCTGTCTAGTACATTCCGCATAGAAAGAAAACAAAGAAAAACTTAATAGTTAGAAATAAAGCTCTTACCTGAGCAAACGCCACTTGATTGCATTTTGTCCCTGTGGTAAAAAGGGTAAACCTGGTCTGGCCATGTTGAACGCCCGATTGGGAACCTTGAAAGGCAAACCAATCTATGGTGTTGTTACCACCAAAGCCCTGGCCGCCTGTCACCACACAGGCCCTGAAATGACTTGTTGTCACATCTTCGACCCATACAAAGGCAGAATCGTGGACCTGAGATGATTGGTTGCCATGATTCACTGAAGCAAACACTCGCACAGGGATTCCGCTGGAAAAGCTGCTGCTAAAGGACACGTATTGGCAATGGTAAGCATCGCTGCCCACTGGTTGGATGTCAATTTTCCCTCGCTCAGCTCCTATAATGAAACAAACAAAAATTAAAACAGTTTAAGCAAACTCATACAAACTAAAAACCATGGCTTGAATGAAGAAGATGGCTCATCAAGGAAAGCACTTAAATCCTTATTTATCACTAGGTAGTCCATGGCATGTCTACACCCATTACGGCTTTGTTAGGATTCCCTCTCCTCCCAAACGGAAAAGTTAAATGCCATACAAATCAGTTGAAAATTAATGAAACTTGAATTAAAGTGAAGAAATGGTGCATGGTAAATAGAGGGCAGTTAATTGTCACTCATCTTAACAACAGTGAAATAGGAAGGAATTACTCGTAAAAAGGCAGGTATGTAAGCTTTTGAGCGGCAGCTAAAATTTAGTATTAAAATCCTTCAACTTAAACTCCGTGTTACGCACACTTTGCCCTCGCATGCTTGGAAAGTACAAAAATAATCCATCTTAGCAATGACTAAATCACTCGTGAATCACTCGTGAAAGGTGGATGTGCAAGCTTTTGAGGCCAGGACAGCTTAAGTCCAGTAAATCATGCAACTTAAACTCCTTGTTAGGCACATTTTGCTCTCACATGCTTGGAAAGTAAAAAAAAATTGTGCTTCTTAACAATGACTGAACCGTCTAAAGCTGACTGACATCTTTTGAGAAAAAGATAACACTTGACCTTATCAATCCAATACTTTTAAAACCTGAGTCACCAAACGTCGCAGTCTTAACCTTTGTACAAATGTTTGAATGAAGCAAACAAATTAAAAGTGACCAATATTCTTTTGTTCTTTTATTTCCTTTTTCTTTTTATCGTAGTGAACGAGGACACTCTTAACTGTAGTTTTCCGTGAAAGAAATCTCGAAGTGTTACCACACAAATTAAATCTCATCAACAAGTACTTTCGCATAACGTTTTGCAGTGTTCAAGGAGATTAGCATTTGTCCGTGGAAGAAACTTTGAAGAGTTATCACTCAACAAAAGCACTCATGAGTTGCTATAGTTCCTGTGTTTAGGGACTTAAGAAGGAATCATTTTCATTAGAACGTTTTTACTAGTCTCAATTAAGGGTTTACGCTTAAAAGTATTTCTTGTTTACAGTTTGTTCATAGTTTAAGGTCAATCAAGGTTTAAGCTAGTTCACAGGGGCATTTCCTTAGTTTTTGAGTAGTACTGTCGACTGAAAGGATTTGTTGAATTTAGGTGTGGTATCTTAAAGTAGGCATGCTTGAGAATTAGAGCTGACCTTGGATTTTACCTACATGAAGGATCCTGTTTGGGTTTATAGTCGAACCCTGTAGTTTTATCGTCGAGCTTTTATTGGTTGTCTTCCACTTGTCACTGTCGAACATGTAGGTGTGTTTTACACACTGTGTTATTTCGGCTGTAGATATTAACTGAATCCTTAAGTGGCAAAAAGGCCTTAAGGTGGCTCCCTGTAGTTTTATGACCGCGTGCTCGCTGATGATGCAAGCTGTAGTAATCTGCGCGCGCTCACGTACAATCGTAGGTTTTTCCAGTGATATTTTGTGACGTCAGCATAGCCAAAAAAAGCAAAACTAAAGGTAAACTTTCTCGCGTTTCCTTCGGTGAATTTTTTTTTATATTTGCACATTTTGAGATACTAACGGTACCTTTCACGTATTATTTTTTGGCAAAATTCTGTCAGAGCAATTCAGTTTAATGGTTAAAAATAATAAATCACGTGATATCGGTGAATCCGTCTGAACGACCCCATATTTTTTCCCCTGCAAAATGTTAGTCAAAATCATTTTCACAAAATAGGAAAGTTTAAAAAAATTTCACGGAGGGAAAATCAAAATATTTAAGAAAAAAGACGAATTAATGGCAAATATCTGTCATTTTTTAGATGCTTTGTTGCCATGACAATGGCCTATGCCTAAGAAGCAAAACCTGAAAAATAAGGGTAATTATGTTGGTAATCTCACTGGTAAAATTCAGACACAAATATTGCGGGACAACAGAACTAGGACTCCTTTTGCAAGCCTTGCCAGTTCGTATAGTCACTTTTGTAGAAACACTAGGGAGCCACCTTAACAGATTCCTTAACTCCTGTTCTGAAAAAGGCCGGGTAAACCTTAGCGGTAAATTAAAGAACCTAGGTTGTTTGTAACGAGCAAAACGTACATCTTGTTTTGCTATTTTCCTCCATTTTCTTTGTGTATTGGTGCCTTTGTCATTAGCAGCTTTTCAAATTGAGCGTCCTGGACGGTAGAGAGGTCCCGGATGTATTTTGCGGCATTTTGGGCGATGGTACATTTAAATTTATTTCTACTTTTGTTCGTTGGCTTTTTATAGTTTGTTGTTCTTGGTGTTGTTGTTGTTGTTTTTCTTCATTTTGAACTCAGTGGCTCAAAAGGTCCTGAATACCCACTCTTATTTCCAAGGTCTGTCTGCATAGACCTCGGCGATATACTTCATGTAGCGCTTTGTTGCGTAAAGACTTGATCTAAGATTTAAAGTCAATTAGAGTACACTTAAACCACACCGATCAAAACGAAAATCTTGGTGAAACAGAGTTCGTCGCTTAGCGCATCACGGTTTGATATCTTATGGTGACTGTGTTTTCAAAAATCAAAGGCTGTGACCAAGAAATTATTGCAAAATAAAAGTCGTTTGACGTCCGATATTAGTTAATTGGTTCAGACGCAGCAAACAGCGTGGTAAAGGTAAACAACATCCCATTAATGGCCGAATATTTTGCAAATACCTGAGACTTATATAGCCTGTACTCTTATACACAACGCAGGTATGATGTCAAAGCATGGTAAAAAAGAATGAGAAATAAAACGACGAGCGAAGCGAGTGGTTCTACAACTGTTTGGGACAAGTATTCAGTTGCATGCATTAAGTATGAGTTTGCGGCCTAGAGTTCAACTTAATTGAATTTGACAGAAATGCAAAGAAAATGGAAATTATTCATTAAGGCACTGTAGACCAGAAAGCGACATAAACCTCAAAATGAAACGTTCATTTACCTTTCTTTCTTGTTCATAATGCAGGTATTTCCTCTGCTTGTAGAGAAATTTTTGAATGAAAGGAATTGTAGCATTCCATGTCCTATTTTCACAAATACAACTTTAAACCGAGTTACCGAACTGCCTTCAATCCCTCCAGGTTGTGTTCCATAAGCCCAGTCTATCACAAGGATAGAATTCGACTTTCACTAGCGAGCCTAATTTTGATCAAAAATAGCGGGAAATAATCGACAATCGATCCAAGAAAGCAACACAACTGCCAACTGTTCCGTGACGCACTAGGTGATACATATATCTTATTAGACGGTTTAGTGTGTAGTATCGTGGGATATTTTTACGAGTCGCGCCGTATTTTGGCGAGCCCGTAGGGCGAGTCAAAATACAAGAGACGAGTAAAAATATCCCACGATACTACACACTAAACCGTCTAATAAGGGATTTATTATTCAACTTAGCTACAAAATGGAAAAGTGGTTTATAAACTGCCTGAGTTGCGTGACCATCTAACGTGACTTCTGAGCAGCGAGTGAGCGCGCCAGCGGAGTGAGGTTTCGCGCGCTTGACGTGAGGTTGTTGTTGATTGGTCAAAAACGAAAACTTGTCAAACCTGTGTCAATCGAGCGAAGCGTCGGGATTTTATTTCAAACTTGCAAGGAAAACAAAGATGGAACAAGGCAAAACTGAATTATTTTCGGGTTTACAGTTAGATAAACAACAACGTTCTTGGTCACCGAGTAAAACTACGAAAAGAAAGAACTCGACAAAACAAACAGAACTCGAAAGTCAAGTCAAACAACTTAAACAGCACTTCAAGCTCAGTCATTTTCGTCCGAATCACTACTAACCACGGGTCGTTTTGGAAGAGATAGCGGTGGAGATTTCTGACCGACAACAATTGTGCATTTGTTGAAGACAGCTCCTGAGAAATGATGGGTTCCGTTTCCTGACTTTGACAAACAAATGACATAAAAGGTTGTTAAGTTCCTCGGCGGGAATTTCTTCAATGGCCCTTGTTTCTTTAGCGGACTTGAGGTCAGTTTTTGTATTTTCTGTTGTATTTTAATACGTTTCGATTTTCTTCAATAAATAAAGAAATTTCACCGTCGTCTAGGTCATTGCTTGTCTCTAGGATCTCGTTTTCGTTAAAAACCTCAAAATTTGGTAAGCATTCATTGTTTTCTTCCGGAAAAACGAGCGTTTCGGCCACTTTTTCATCGTTCACCTTGTAAGCCTAAAGCCTGACGTGGCATTTGTAGAAAACCTGTCAAACCGGTCTTCTGGAGTACAAATACCGCGGGATATTTGTACTCGTTTTGGGTGTTATTTGTACTCTACTGAATGCAGTTGAATAATAAGTCATGTTACTCTATCGTACATAATTACTACTGTGACAGACGATATTTTACAATAACTCAGCGAATTCTCGCGCGCTGATTGGCTAATTTTTATCGTCACTAAGAGTACAGACGGATGAAACACGTAAAGCTGACGCAATCAGCAAAAGTTTTGTCTAACTTTTAAGTGCTGCGTTCTTGATGAGGCGAGAATTGTACCACAAATCTAGTAGTCGTCAATGAGGAAATCAACTAAAATTTATGGCTTAAAACTGAAGAAACCATTGCAACCTTAGAGCGAAAAGATGAGGATGTTTATTGTGGATTCAGACATGAAAATCGGCGGTGAGCGGGAATTTGTGCTGTTGATGAAATTAAGTTGAACCGTGTTTTAACAGATTATTTTGTGAACAGTTTTCACTGGATTAAAGGTTGGTTGAGCAATTCGAATTTGTCCTTGTATTTCTGACTTATTCTTACTAAACTTTTAATTTACGAGCCTGTGATTCTCCGAATTACAGCAATAAAATTCAGATTCTGCGGCAATTGCATCTTCCATTGACTCTAGATAGCATTTCTTTCTTCCGTTTGAAAATCAGTTTTGGCTTTTTGTTTGTTGTAGATCCACTCGCCTGCGGCTCGTGAATCTGCAACACTTTGACAATGTTATGACGAAATTTATCATCAATAAGAGGACAGACGCATAAAAAACTGACGTCAATTTGTTAAGTTCTCGACCAATAAGCGCGCTGAAAATTCAGATAGTCATTTTAAAATGTTTGTACCTCGAAAATTGAAGGCCGAAACAAGGAGACCAAGACTAAGCTAAAAAACACTTAAAGACGACAAACAGTTTTTTAGATAGCTGAGTTAAAATTTTGCGTGTAGAAGAATATAATTTACGTTTCCAGTCATTTACCAGCACAGCAGGGTCTTTCAAAGGTCGCAAGTCCGGTTAACAAAAGCTAGCGTAAAACAAACAAGACACGTTTAGTTCGGTGGGATAAGCCAGTGGCAGCTGTCATAGTGTGTGCGTGCATAAATGTGTCTTCCAAGTGTTTCAGCTTAGACGAACACAATAGGTTTCACAAGCCAGGACAACATAAGGTATAACATTTTGCCGGATAATTAAGAGCACGTTAATTAGCGTGCATTTCTGGATTATACCTCTTCTCGAGTTCCTTTGCGTTATAAGCTGACAGTGTATGCGATTTGTGTTTAAGTGGTTTTTCTCGGAAATTCTGGGAGGACGACGAAACTATATCTCCCATGTACTTTGGTCATGCATTCCTGTTCAGTGCAACATGGAGACCCTCCTTCCCCAATAGAAAGACGAGAAAAAAAAAAACCTCCCAGAATTAAAACTTCGTCCGATCTTTACAAATAATATTCTTTGCTGGCAACGCACATCGTTTTCTGTCAGCCTTTAAGTGAATACAGTGATTTTCCGAGCTAAAAAAAATTTTGTCATGTTTGTTGACCTCTATGAAATAGTAAAAACTTACCAAAATGGTTTTAAAGTACTTCACATTAAAACCCTTCTAAGCAAACAACATGCAAGACATTTTCAGGTCACCGAGCTAGCTAGGAAGGTTTGTTGCGCTTCATTTGTGATGTTACATAAGTTGAGCAACGAGAACTCATTATTCATTTGCAAAACAATAAGAGAAGATCTCTAACCTTTCCAATAAACATTACCATGAAATGATCAGGCCGTAAGCAAAACATTCATAACAATTTCGCTTTTCCTTAAGCCTATGATAAATTCTGTCCCTTAGTGGAGAAAAACAAGTACATGTTGGAGTTTTGAACTGCGAAATTGAAAGCTTGCCATAAATACAAAATAACCTGGATTGAAAATATTTGGTGGCTTTTACTCTCGAGACAAAATGTGTCGTTTTACCTGTGTACCTTGTCAGAATTCAAGCACACGAATTTATAGAAAGCATAAAGCCATATCCATGCTTGGCCTGTTGAAATTAGGGGTGTGGCTTAACTGAAGCATCGCAACCTTTCAAAGCTTATTTTGTCTGCCGAATCCACAAATTTTATTCTCTAACAGCTTACTACCTTTATTTGTCAGTTTTGAATCAAGGTAACGCAAGTAACATTGCAATGAAAAGGATTTTGGGCTGGTTTTTATCCCAAAACCAAAGTAGAATTATTCCACATAAATCAAACAGTCACGGTATGCATAAAACCTGGTTAAGCGCAAATTATCAAGATTAACGTCAAGAATATAAAGGCCTAAATATTGAACTGATTATGCTTCTACCGCTGGAAATTCCTAATGCATCTTGCCGTTATTTGCCATGTTTTTGCTTTCATGGTGGGCAAAACTGTAATATTCACTTTCAGTCATACAAAAGGTACTCATATACCGCTTAGAGGAAACTTGCACTATTTCTTTCGTTACGACCTAGAGTGAGCCAAATTTTTTCTGTACCATATTAGTGCTGCAACTATGAATTTCCCGATTGGATTTTCAAAGTGGTTTTAACTTCGAAGCAATTCTAACGCAGAAACACAAAACGCGATCGGCGTCATCTAGATACAAAGTGCTCCTTGACCGCTTAGAGGAAGCTAACATTAGTTCTATTCTTGCCTTCTAAATTAAGCAAAAAATTCCTGCTAAAGGTTTCGTAAAACTATATTTTAGTTATTGTTAACAAGAAACATAACTTTGTTTCGTGACTGCTGAATATATTTCTTCCGTAGGAGCTTTACACAACACTAAGCATTCATGTGAATCGGATGGACAGTCGTCTTAATGCTAGCGCTTAAACAACGCGATTACGTGGACAATTTCCAAAATATGTTTTTTGCATTTTATAATTGCTAAAAATCACAACGGTGCTTTGAAAAAGAAGAAAAACTGATGTGATTACCTTTGACGCCTTTGAAGAAAAGAACGCAACAGGTAACCAACAGATGCAGAACACCTCCCCCAACCAAGTCCATGGTTTTGGAGATCTCAACGTCACAACCACTTCTAAGAAGTGACGGCTGGCCACATGTTAATGGAAATATATAATTTGAAGGGCGAAAAAGACAGTGTAGTATCAAATAGCAGGTGTTAAACCTAACATGACAGTCTCGAAATGCCTTTCAATCAAATTGCGATAATCGCAGGACATGTTAAATGGTACTACGATCAAAAAGCACTTTTATTTTTTTCTAGGTATTTCGAAACTATGTTTACTAAACACTTTTCAAGCGAAATTTTAAGCCTTAATTTTGAGAAGACTGTTTATTTAAACTGCAATTTTCCGATTTAATGGTCGAGTCCCCCATTATCACACCAAAGAGGATGCAAAGACGTCATTCACTGAAGCGCTTTAGAATGGAGTGTGTGTGAAAGTGATCGAAGGTAGATTATTTAGTACGCTGCACGGGAGTTCTGAGCTTTCAGGCTCTAAAACTAGTGTTGTCTAGTTAATATGCTGTGTTCACACACTGCATTCTAAAGCTCTTGAGTGGATGACGTCATTGTATCCTTTCTGGTGTAAGATCAAAAAATCAGAAAACTGTAGTTTAAATAAACGGTCTTCTCAAAAGTAAGGCTTTGAAATTTCGCTTGGAGAGTGTTTAGTAAACAAAGTTTCGAAATCCGAAAAAAATAAAAGTGATTTTGAGATCGTAGTACCACTTTCAAATGGGCAAAGGTTGCGAAATGTTTTCCCAGCATAGTTTCCAGATAACCTCTTAAGCCATCTCATTACAACCAAGAGTCAATGCTTAGGCTAAAAGAAGGTAAAGTGTACTAGAACAATGAAAGGAATCCCATCCTCCACCTCCCTTGCCTAAAATACATTTTAATATTTCATACTACCTACCTTAGAAATGAATTCAAAGACTCGTACTCGTCAGGTGCTTTGGCGGGATACACTAGGTTGGCTTTCAATTTGGTACAGGACAAGAAAAAACTATTGGGGGGGGGGGGGGGGCTGAGAAGCGGAAAATTAAAATATCAAAGAGAAAGTGGTCTACGCCATCATTTGTCTGAGAAATGTGTGACAAGAAAACCTACGCCGGTAGGTGCGATGGTGTAGGAATAGCGCGTTGGATTTTTCGATTGAAAGATTGTAGGGTAGTGGTTCAAGAATTAATCCCTGAATTAAAGACACGAAACATCTCTTCCAGGTGTAAAAATGGATACCGAAGAACAGTAGGGAAACCTAGCAAAAATGCAGGGCAGTACATGCAGTTGTAACAGCGACAGTCTACCATTCTATCCAGGAAATAATAGTGGGATCAAACCACTGGGCCACTCAATCCATTGGACTTCATATCCCGGAAACCTGGATGGGATGCTAAACTATCGCAGGGTTACAACTGCATGTACTGCCCTGCATTTTTGTTAGTAGATAAAAAGAACTGAGCTAATTGTAGTGAGTGGTTACTTTCAAACGGATGAGGTGTGTGGGTGTGTGGGTGTGTGTGTGTGTGTGGGGGGGGTGGGGGGGGGGGGTTGGGGTAAACATAACGTAGCGGAGAGCAGCATTGAATAGACTCTTGACAAGGTCGCTGATCTACCCTGGCTCCTGAGGTCCGTTCTCTAAATATCCCGAGTGAAATAAACCGCGCTCACGGTTTTAAAAGCTCCCGACGCTTCGCGCCCCGTTGTCGTTGTAGGAATAATCAAATGACTTTAAACAACAGCGATCAAATGGACGCGGCTTGTGGATAACTAACAACTACGAACTATATTTATGCTATCCCTCTGGAATGTTCATGTCTTCTCAAACAAATTTAATATTTTTTTCACTATATATAAGGGTTTTAGAGCATGATGGTCTTTTGAAACAAAGACCTAGCAACGAAAAGTAGATGTTGTGGAACACCATTTAGCAGATTTAGAAATGCGATGTTGTTTTTTTTTTTCCATAGAAGACTCCTTCTATTTCTGGCACCCAGGCTAACGCTGATCCTTATAAAAAACAAAACCTTCACGTAAGCTGTTACCTTCGCTAAGGGCCGTGAACTATACAAACAGGGTTGATGCTTTTCGTTTGAGTGTCACGAGAAAGTTAAACTTGAAATCCATTATTTAAAAAAAAAATAGCAAAAAGTTCACTGATAGAAGAACCTCAGAACTTGGAAACTTGCTGCATTCAGGAATGGAAACAAAAGGTTTTGGCACCGAAGGCGGCAGCGTTATATTTTGCGTGCTCAAATGAAAAGAATTTGAAATTCTTGATCATTCGTGTCATTAAAGACGTACCTTTACGAGGTCAATCTAACGGCCAAATATTCGGTAAAAGAAATAAGACGTGTTCTTTGCCATGATCATTTAAAATGTATTGAAATGTATCATGACTGCGGCAGGTTGAACATCCTGTATGTTTCCAGTCAAGAGAAGTTTAAAGTAAAAGTATATATTTTAATCGATTCTTCGCCCCAAATTATAAAGCACTATAAGCTGAAATTATCTTGATAACACAAAACAAGTTAGAAAGTAGCACTTGATTGGGTTGTCTTTATGTCATTACACTGCCTAATCAGCTTATGAATTTTCCATTTAATTTCACACTGCAAGAAGAAATTCCTGGATACTTTGGTTAAAACACAAACGGTAAAGTCCCTCCACGAAATGGAACGCTATGCAATCTTTTTTCCTTGTGTTAATAAGAACCCTTTGGCAACTATTTCCACTATTGCAAAGAGTTTGTTTATTGATTTTATAGCTTAAAGAGGCATAGTCACGCTGTTTTAGTTCACTTTAAAAGTCAAAAATATGTCCTCACATCAATGAACTCCCACAAATAATGGTCTAGTTTTGTTACTAAAGACTATATCACTTCACTGAAACTAAATTTTGTCGTCTGTTGCTACGGATGGCACTGATGGAAATGGACTGCAACTTGAAAAAATTAGGCAAAACTTTTCAAATTCTTTAAGCGTGTTGACATTAAATCGATATTAAATGGTCATGGTTTGTTTTCTCTTAATGAAATTAAGTTAATATGGTCCTTTAAATGTTCTAACACAATGTTGGGCATGGATAAAGTTAGCTACCGATAATTATAGCACAGTTTTGACCGAAAATCTGCGAAATACTTGTGACTATGCTCCTTTAAGAGCAGGGCCGTAGCCAGACTTTCAAGACAGACGAGGCAAGTGTCGCGAGCGCCAAACGTGCGAGTTTCTAGGGGGTTCTGGGGGCATGCTCCCCCAGAAAATGTTAAATTCTACTCTCTCTGAAATGCTATTTTTAGCATCTTTTCATGAGATTTTTCTTCAAAATTCAATATCGTTCAAGTGTATAAAGGCAAGGTTTTTTTGTCCTTTCAACATTTTTATAGCCACTATTAGGGCGTGCACCTGACTGGCACCAAGTAGATGGATATCCCGAATTTCGCATTGCACTTTTCCCCCCTATCCCCACCTTCCTGCTCCCTCGCTAGCAATGGCTGGTTTAAAATTTCTAACTCGTGCAAATACCGTGCTGCGTCAAGATTATCAAATTCAATTGCAGCTGCGAACTGTAGAACTCTACAGTGGCCTGAAAGAAAATTTCATCTCCTAGTGATCGCACCAGTAAACAGCACGGATGTTCTAAAGAAAGACCTTGTACGAAAACTCCGCTCGGTGAAAAACTTTGAGCCAGCCAAAGAGCTCTTTTAGTAGCCATCACAAAAGTGAAAGTCTTTACCAGCACCGGCTTTGTAATGTTTTGTTTTAACTTATGAATTGAGGATTTATGCAGTTTTTAGGCAATGTATATCAAAAAGTGTGAGAATGTAGCTTAAGGACGTTCGCGCGAAAAACTTCTACAATACAGATTTTTTTCATACTTTGGCTACAGTCAGATAATGAGTTACCTATGTCAGAAATGGAAAAAAATTGGGGGGTCACTGACTTCGTTTTCGAAATAAAGCACGTCAAAAACTACCCCAATTTTGACAAATCGGCCCTCGTAACTCGACATGGCCTCAGTGCTTGTTAGTTGAAAAATATTAAAAATGATTCGCTGTAGACCCACTTTCTTAGTCAAATTTTCCTTAAGTGGGTCTGTTAAGTAAATAATTTGAACCGGTGTCATCCTTTTAGTTAAATTCAACCTCTAAGATCGACTTTAACGAACACCGTGCAGCTTCAATAATAGTAGAATTCGATACAGATTTTCTTTAATTTTTCATAAAACGTAGATAATCGACAAAGAAAGTGATCTATCAAAAGAAAATATGGGGTCACCGAACATTTAAGAGAGTTAAACCCGTGCATAGATATTAAAGTGCCCACTAGCGCTATATATCTCCACATTTCTTCAACAGCGCGCGCGCTCAATGCATGACGTGGCATGACATCACGAAGTGAATTGCGTGCGCAGTAAGGATGCGCAGAAACAATTGGCGCGAACGTCCTTAAGAAAACATGGGCACTGATTCTCTAAAAGGTTTGAGTTTTGTAAGCCATGATTCTTTGAATGAGCTGCCTGTGGATTAGGGTCGATTAGCTGCCTAGGAATGTGGATTACGACACAAATGTAGCTGATAGCCGAAATACAAACCACTTGGGTCTTTTCAAAGCCTTTTTCGTACACCTTACTTGGGTTAATCTTTTCTCACTCAGCGGCAAATGCTTTCTAGGGATTATTTTTCCAACAGTAATTTTTTATTTTGGCTTAAAAGGTGCCTCGTCTTGCCTCGTGATAGCTATGGCCCTGAAGGAGGCGAGAAAGATTGCAAATAAATTTCTGTTATGTTTGAATTCACTGCACTGATCAGTAAAAATTAGAATGCGTATTTGAGAATGTATTCTTTTTTGCGTCAGAAGCTGTCAGCTTCTTGTATAATAATATTCAATTCCTCCCATGAGCTTGGAAACTTGAGAACGATTAGTATTCAAGACATTTTAGTCCTCGGAACGTACTTTGTCCTCGATTTTTTTTTAATGACAACTAAGGACGACGATAATTTGCCCTTTAGGGTCAATCATTGTCTTTTATGAGACAGCTACGTGCTCTAGCTATTGGGTGGGAAAACAAAAATAAGTGTAAAAAGTCAAGACTTGTTAAGACTAGGCAAATGTATGTTTGTTCATCGAAGCGCACTACTGGGGGAAAGTCACATGATCAAGGCTGAGATAGTTTCTCTCAGAACTTTTCGTTTCTCTTTGTTACGCATACGTTTAAAAGCAAACTGCTCTTGATGGGGAAAAAAAGATAAATAAAAGAAATATACCAAACTAATCGAGGCAATGTAAAGGGTTTCCGGGGGCCTTTTGGCTCCGACTTCCGGGGATTAACCGGTTTCCTCAGCAACAAGCGATTAGGGCATTGTTACTGCCCCTGGGATTTAGTCCATCGAAGGGGAAACCCCGAATCATTAAAAGGTGTCCTTCTCTGTTGAATTCCCATTTAAGCAGCTCGGTGGAGAGAAACAAAATGAGCACGCAGTAATGGTATCATTTGTTGTTGTTTTTTTTCCTCCTCTTAGCATGGGGATTTTCTGGCATTACAGTAGTCAGTTAATGGGAAGACTATAGGTGTTATTAAATCTTGAGTGTTCAAGGGAATATGAAAACACACTAGATAGACCCTTCCACGGTTTTTTTCAGCTTTTTGCATGAACCAGTTAGCGAAAATCCATCAACATTACTGGAAAGAGCGCCTTAAAATCAGTACAATGACCAAGTTTGAGAGTGATGCGATGAACACTAACAAAGATATGGTTCGGCAATCGCAAAATCTTAAAACAGTTTCCTGACTTTGCAGAGCTATAACTTCGCTTTTTTTTGACACATCATTCCCAGAATCGGCAAGTTTACTAATTTTAAGGCGTCCTTTCTAGCAGTGTCGATAAATTTTCCCTGACTGGCCAGGCCTTGTCAAAAGTTGAAAAATCGTGGATGGGTCTATCGTCTTACTGCATGAGCAGTTGTTACAGCAAGTTCTTGGAGAGGTGAATCACATTTTTCTCATCAGAAGTAACTTTTCAAATAATTTTGTCTTTACGAAAAAAGTTTCTCGAGTAGGAAAGTTGGTGCGGCTTTGCTTTAATTTCTTGAATTAACTGCAAATTTGGAGAGTTCTCTTTCCTCCCGTTAGAAACAGTGAGACACAGGTGCCATCAAACAACTTGAATGTTTTCGCATGAAAAGAATTGTCAGTTCTCAAGTGTTTTAGCGTTAGTCGGCATCAAACTATATTTATCCGTAAGGATTTTAAATTTTGCAATAACTCGTGACAAGTTAAAGGCTGCATTTTCGATGAGTAATTCTTCTCTTCGTTTATAGCTGTGATTCAATGGTGGTATCTTATCAGCATGCGACATATCGCAAAGTACTTCTGCTTGATATTTGTGATTAAAATTTCATGCAGTTGCGTGCGTCGTCAAGGGATGCTATTTCAACCTTCACGACTTAATCAGTAAATTCACGGTAATTTCCCCAGGGAAAAATGATTGTTAGAGGGATTGGTGGCCGGATTAAGGGTTCAGTGTGTTTTCTTAACACTGTAAATCATTTCAGTCTTTATCAAAATAGGTTCCTGACGAGGTCAATGACCATGATAACAAAACTGTGTGCCTAAAAATACGTACCTTTCATACAAGGGCGACTGAAAGCCCGGGAAAAATGCGGCAACCATTGAATATTCTTTGTTTTATCCATGAGGCATCAGAAATTTTTGCTCCAGCTTTAGGTATATGAAAGGGGTACCAATTTGATAACAATATTAAAGGATAAGAGTTTGAGCTTCGGGACCGAGCCTTTACGTGTAAAACTTTTTTGAGTAAGACCCTCACCCCTCCCCCCGAGGACGTGGAAAGCCGTCTACATTTTAAGCAGCGTTTCAGCTAAAAAACATTTAATGTTTCAATCAACGTACTTATGCAAGCGGTCTGAACGTGATCGTCGAAGGAATAATAATTGAATATTTACCTGCCTCTTAAGTACATTCCATTTCCATAAAAAATAAATTATAAGTATTGCAAGGATGCGTAATCGATCAACATCTCATCTTAAATTTTAATCTATTTGCGATCTCTCTCCCCTTTTATCCCTAAGAATAATCGGCACTGTAATAAGTGGAAGCGGGAATTTGGAAGCGACGAACACAGACTGATCAACTAGCAGGCTCTGCGTCAATTTATTGCGATCTGTTTGAACCATGAAAGTTCGGGCTAACAGGTAGAGAGGGAGAGGGGAAATGAAAAGGTAGCTGTTGTTGCTTTAGTCTATTTTTTCTTATTTAGGGTCTACAATGAAAAAAGGACAGAGTAGAACGATAATAGATCGTCCTACGAGTACGTGATTGAGTACACCTGACGATTTTTCAATTCCTGTTCGCAGGCTTAAGAGTGTCATCCAGCTGTCACACCAATATTGTTCCTCCTTCTCTGCTCGTCCGCAACTGGAAATACGAAATCGCAGTGGGACTATGCAATCTCGTACTAGTAGTTTGACCTGGAGGTAGAAGGCAAGACTTTGGATCTATCAACTGAGTTAAGAAATTTATCCGCATTTTTGTGATCTGAAGGTAGCTAAAAATTAATGCTGACGGCATCAATGCGAAGGCTTTTTATTCATTGACAACTAATTTATTCTTGTTTTTCACGTTGCCATGTTCTACCAATAGCGTAGCTCCACCACTCTCCATATAAATGAAGTGCAACCCACAATTCCTTGATTCGCTCTGACAAAGACCTAACGCTGGAAAACGTCAGCTTTCAATCTCTTTACGGTGGCCAATTTACCTTAACAACTCAGTTGACAAATCCATAGTTTTGTGTTTCACTTCCTCACCGACGCAGCACCATACAGTTTCTTTGGAGACTAACCTCCTTATGAGTTTAAAGGCTGTTTTAATAACGGAGCAAACGAGTAAGTATTGGGGGTGTTGCAAGGGGTCGGGAACAAGGGGAAAAAGATGACCAAGATGACTGCCATCTTGGATTTCACTCAAAATGAGAAATGATAAATGATTAAAAAAAAAACAGAAAAATTTTATTTTTTTAATGCTAGACATGCAAAGTAAGACATAAGTTAACAAGTTCCTCTTTTTGTCAACATTTTTTAACTTCGCTCGCCGAAAAAAGTAAAAAACAACAAGTTTCATCCAAAGCTGGCTTGACCACATGATGCTTATGGCGACGTAGCTGGTAACCATAGCAACCGACTGCATCAGTCTTGGAAATAATAAGGAATATGCGTACAGCTGCTGAAACGGCAGGTAATGATAAAAGAAAATCCTCGTGAAATAATTGAAGAAAAACTTTATGCTCCCCACAACAGATTCTTTTTTTAATTTCGCCTTACTTTCTTACATTTATATCAGGAAGAATATAGGGTTGCAGTATGTTTCTTCCAGCTAAAGTGGTTATTGCAAAACAAGGATTTTCTAGAGAAGTACACTCATCCTTTTTCGTTGTACATTGCATAGATATATGAAGTTATATATTAGTTTAAAAGAGGGACCGCCGTGAAAAGCCAGTAAGGGTTTCTACAGTCCCTCTCCCAAGTATATTTTTATTAACATTCACCAAACTTGTTATTCCCTATTTTCAACTTCCTTGTTTATGTTTTTTAATTGTTAGTTCATATCTCTTATTCATTATTCTCAATACGTAATATGTATCATTAGTATAATTGCTCAGGTGATTATAGAGAAGTGCGCGCATTGATTGGTCGAGGATTACGTCATATATTGCTATAATCACCCCGCGCGAACCCCACGCGAACCCCACGCATGATTATGGTATGGGGCACTAATGTTTAAAATGGCCACCGCACGATTTTTGATGTTTCTGGAGAAAAGAAAAAAAGAAAATGAGTTTGCTCTGATAATCACCTGAACAATTATACTAAAAAAATTATTCTCCTCAGGCTCAGCGAATTTTCTGGAATAATCCCCTGGACTTCGTCTCGGGGATTATTCCACAATATTCACTTCGTCTTCGGCGAATAATCGTTAAATATACACATAAAAATTATAAGAAATGACATAAGTGGTTTTGCGTATTATGCCCTTTTCAAAACTACAAAAGCCGGCTCATGCAACCAAGCTTCTTTGTATCAAACAGACCTAAAATTTCTTGTACAATGCTTTCATTATGTAACAAACTGTAACTACTGCATCGTGTCAGACAGCCTTTGGCGGGTCAAATTTCACAAATTCACGCTTTTAAAGCCGTCATACTTATCACTAGCTTACCATTAGGATCTTAGCAATAATTGTAAGTTATTATCTCTTATAATAGACGTTCTCCATAGTTTATGGCAAACGCAAGTACCTGATTGGCATTGTCTATTGGCTCTTATAGTATAACACCAAATGTTGGCATGCTCTCACTGGTGTGAAATTGATCTCGGGACGCGATAGTGTCTCTCTCCTCGGGCGCCTATCAACGCATAGTGGATATTACTAAGACTGGGAAGGAGAAGAGGAGACAAGCCGTCAGGGATATTCTCGGAAAATGAGTGAGATCGAAAATAACCCAATCCCTAATAGTTAGGGTTAGGGTCAGATTTGGCGTCCCCATTCCTGGTTTTAGTATATCATCTCGACAAAACGCTGCAGGGCAACACCGATCTAGAAAAATCTTTCCAACCAACATCGGAGACTACATGGCTTAGAAAAACGTTACAGTTAGGATGTCTAACGCTACGAATTAAATAAAACTTACGTTTTACAATATTTTGTTAGCGCTGAATAATCCTTCATATATTAAAGCCATCTCGGATTACGAAAACGGACGGAGAACTGGGGCGAGTTAATACTAAGGGCTTCAGTTGATTGTCCATTACTTGTCCGAATCCTCTTTGGCGTACGAATCCAATATGGCGGCTATAAATACAAACAAGCTTTATAAAACCACCACTCTTCACCTAAAAAAGCCATTTTTTCCTACTTTAACTTAACCTCATTTAAGGTTATTTAAGGTAATTTTCGCGTTACTAGTAAACCGTTTCCTCATATTTCTTAAGTGACATACCACAGTTTTCAAATCTTCACTTTAAAAAAAGCGCTTTTCGTAAACTTCAAGAAGGAAGAGGGTTTTGTTCTTACAACAGACGAAGATATTAATATATTTGTCGCAAAAAAAGTCAACATCCTTTTTTGTGCACGCGCGACTTTCAGCAAAACAATTTTGAACGATAATTAGTACAGTAACTTTTTTTTCTCTCTTTAAGAATATACACGGATATTTGTCCTTGGTCCTCAAGGTTTTCAGTCTTCCTCGAGCTTCGCTCTTGATTGTTCACTGGTCAGAACAGATAATGTCCACTGACATAGTGCCCCCCCCCCCAAAAGATCTCGAAAAGTATTGACGCTCTTGTGGTGAAACTTGACACGCATTTAGCACGTCATTAGTTTACCAGATTGGGTTTATGACTTGTCAATCATTACGTTTCATGACGTCACAATAACGTCACAAACCAGCCATTTTCAATTTTGAGGGCGCCATCTTAAACCCCAAGCCTGCAGTCATACAGTTGACAATCACGACACCGAAAAATATATGTATTTGTTCTAAGAAACATACTTAATAAAAACAAGTACAAAAAAGTAAAGGATTGTCTTCTTCTTACAAACCAAGGAAAAAAATGAAAAGAAAAAAACTCAACAAAGACAGAAAATAGTTAAAATACACTCCTGAGTAGACGGTTGCTATGGAAGGGTCAATCATCACAAACACGTCATTGACACAGGAAAATTTTACCTGATAAATTTTAGAAAAAGTCACGAGATTTGGTGATTTTTCGTCTAGCTGCTTAAAATTTATAACTCGCTAAGGTCAGCGCGGGCACAATGTGCCCCCCCCCCTACCCCCACAGGCTAAATAGCGTTAACGGGCGCAAACTGTTAGCTAGTAGGCGATCGGCCCACAATGTATCAGTCCGTTTTCAGCTGTACAAAATTCATCAATTTTTTAACAGACTCCTAGTACTCATCGTAATGATTTTATTTAGTGCCCAGGGCGCTTATTAACTCTTGGTAGCACAAGAGAGGGCGCTTATTCGGGAGAGGAAACCCTGACTGGGGACAGGCTACAAGTTTCAGTATTTGTTTTCATTTCATTTCATTTTATTTAATTCTTTTATTTTATCTTGTTATATTTTGTTATTTCTTTATTTTCACTTTTTTGGGGGGGGACAAACATTGGAGTGTGAAAATACACTTAAATAAACAATAACAGAAACTGTAAAACAACAACTGGACCGATACGGGGTCGCAAAGTCAACTGAATAGCACTGGTTTGTCTCTTCCAAGTCAATCTTCATTATTACTTTCAGATGCAGGAGAAAGAAGACTACACGAATTCCTTTGTATAATCAGTCCATTCTATGTCAATATATTTAATGCCACTTTCGCAATAGGGGTGCTTATTGCCAAAACGACACTCAAAGAGGAGCGCGCTTAGTAGAAAGGGGTTGCTGCTAATACTGGAAGGAGGGCGCTAAATCGAATCATCACGGTAATTTGTCAGATATCGTTTTCTGTAGGCATATGTTTGGCTTATGATTTGCGCGATCTCTACTCAAATTAGTGACGGCCAAGATAGACAAACACTGTTTTCTCTCTTTCACATTGAAGAGAAGAAGAAGAAGAAGAGAGTATCCTTTTTAAACCAATTAACGTACCCACAGGATTAAGGAGTAGCTTTTAGTTTGCAAACCATCTGCATTATTGCCAAAGTCAGTTTCAAATTGTCCGCCAACCTTAAAAGACGCCGCGTTAGCTTCTGTTATTCCAATCCCGTGATCAGCGCGTGCACAACTAGGACCTCCTCCGCCAACCATCATGACGGCTCCATCACCAGCACCCCAGTCACACCAGAAGCCGATCGCGTTGGCGCTTTGGATGTTCCCTTTGCAGGCAGCTTGACTGAATCCAACAGTTGTTCGGTACTGGCCACCATATCGAACTGTACAATTCCCCAGACATTTATTACTGGCCCATACACTTCCATTCCTGAAGTCACCAAAGCTTGTGATTTTAGACCTGAACGTCTGTCCCCTCAGACAGTCACCTGTGGTTTGCAACAAAGGCGTGTGCTGAGGGTCATCACTGCGCGTGATTTTGAACTCGTTGCCGCTAGCCATCCAAAACGCTGGAGATATCATGTCAGTGTTGCTCGATGGATCGGTGATTCTTCCATAGTTGCTATTCCTGCCATACCACCAGTCACCGCTGTCCTCCATCCAGTGTTTGCTGTCAGTGTTCGAGAACCGAGCGACGAGAGTCCATCCTTGACGAGCTGGTGTCATATCACAATAAACCTAATGACACATATACAGGTGTAACTTACCAAGTTTTATCATAATCATAACTGCAACAAAATTCTCGAATCTTATTGACTATCACCAGCCATGATCAGAGCATTAAGTGAAATTGGACAGTGTACCTGTCATGCCAAGGTAACTGGACAGTACACGCGAGCGGCGCGCTGTAATTGCAGAGTTGATGGTAGCGTAATAAGTCTCTAACTGTTACAGACGCTGGTATGGTGGTCACCGACAATTTCCTGCATAAACAGGATGCAGAAATTGAGTACCGCCATACAGATGTCTGTGAACGAACGAGCGAACGATCGAACGAACGAACGAACGAACGAACGAATGGGCGGACGGACGGACAGACAGACGGACAAACAAATGAATTTTAACAAAATATGTTTGAGTATAAATAAACAAAGATTTGAGTGCAAATTTGAAATCATTTGAACAATCTATCAGCCACGGGCGTTATCCTCTGATATGCCAGCAAACCAGAAAGGTGTTTATTTGTTTTATAACCCTCGGATATCGATAATCTATATGATATATTGCGCGCGCTTTCTCGTGGTAAAGGGAAATCAACCAGAGATGGTCTTGGCATAATTTTGGTGAAATAAATACAAGTTGGTTGGTTTGCTCAGTTTTATTACACTGTCAGAAGACTTTGAAAGTGCCATTCCCTGTCTTCATTGTATTCTACCCAGATCTAAGCAGTGCTTCTGATTGGTTGAAATGCGAGGGAATTTCCTTTCAACCAATCAGAAGCACTACCTAGATCTGGGTAGTGACACGTCAGCAGTATGAAATTTTTGCGGTCGTTACTCAGGCGTCGTTTTGCGATGGCTCAAGCGGCGACCTCACAAGACGACGGCTGTTTGCTCAGGCTAACCTTAGGTTGGAAAACTAGTGTTTTCAAAAAAAAAAATAGGAATTTTTTTTCATCTCTTTTTCTTTCTTTCTTCCTTTCTTTCTTTCTTTCTTTCTTTCTTTTTACTTCGGGATGATTAGCTTTTCATTCCGTTATGAACAATATTTTAAAAAACGGTTATTCGTCGCTTGCATGTGAACAAAGGCGGGGCCTTACTAATAATTGGCTATACGGGAGGCTTCATCCGAAAGAGGTATCCTTTTTAATCTCGCATTATACGAACGAGGAGGGAAAATTGTAGTTTATATGAAAGGGTCACAAAATCCGCTGCAAAGTGAAAAATATAGCAGTTGATGTAGTAAGTATATGCCAATGAGTGCCAAATTGTGGCAGAAACAACAACATGAAACACATGAAAGCGTGGAGGTTTTGATCAACTGAACCAGAACGACTCCAAGCCCAGGAATAATGCGGTGATCATAGGAATTCTTTTGCTTTTAATTGACTAATCCTTGAGGTAAAAGAAAGGGGTACAATTTTGTTCTAGTAATGTGACAGGGGTGGCATTTTGGTAAAAATTAGTATATTAAAGGGTGAGGGGTAGGAACGTCAGGACGGAGCCTCTCCCTCCCCACCACGGGCCAGGTTGCTGGCTATGGATTCAAATACGACTCGATTTCGAAATTTTAGCGTTCAATAAAAAAAAATAATAACTTACCGGGAACACCCAGGAAGCTGTAGATATCTTGTAAATTCCATCTCTTGCTCCAGGATTTGCTTTCAGTATTTTATCACAAATTGCTAAAAAAAATGAATTGAGGAGTAACCGTTACATGTACGATGTACGTTTTATGACTGCTTTAACAGTTAGTGTAGTACAGGCCGGATGTAGCTTGCGTTCTGATTGGCCAAAAACCATGCTCTATCAGAGATAAGAATATAGCTGCTGTATTATAATATTCGCGTTTGTAGTTGGCAGTCCTTTTAAACCGCCGTCAGCATTTTAACCCTTCGCGCGTTCGGCACAACAACTGAATAAGCCTCGGTTTTTATAGTAAATATTCTACCAAAAAGGAAATGATGTTCCTAGGTTCTCTCAGATAACAGTGCACTTTGAAGTATATGAAAACGGCTGAAGGCCCACCCATTCTGCTTGTGCGTTCACTGTGTTTTTTTTTTCTGTTTGAAGGCGTTCACCAGTGTCTTGCCGCCTTTCCCACCGCATTCGGTGAAAAGATGGTTTATTCCCAATGCAACTTTAGTTTGATCTATGGCTCGAAAGTGTTCAGTGCACATTTTTTTAACCATAGAACTGCAGTCAATCAGTATGTCAATTAAATAGGCTGTAAAAATGGGTTTCCTTTTCATTAATTTCTTAACGAGTATCAACAAAACCACGCTACTTAAAATTCTTTACACTCAAATCACGGAACAAACACGACATGACAAATTTTCCTTTTTGAACCGTCTGTTGCAAACATGAAGTTAAGGGGAAAGGTCGTTGGGACATGCACATGCAAAGCGGTTGCGTTAACCTGAGCTCACATACAAATGGTTGGAAGCAAGTAAGCAACGAAATGTAACGTGAAGTCGTTAGTTAATTGATTAGGCAGTCAATCAGTTAGTTAGTCCGTCAGTCAGTCAGCAGTCAGTCAGTCAGTCAGTTAGTCAGTCAGTCAGTTAGTCAGTCAGTCAGTCAGTCAGTTAGTTAGTTAGTTAGTTAGTTAGTTAGTTAGTTAGATAGTTAGTTAGTTGGTTAGTTAGTTAGTTAGTTAGTTAGTTAGATAGTTAGTTAGTTAGTTAGTTAGTTAGTTAGTTAGTTAGCTAGTTAGTTAGTTAGTTAGTTAGCTAGTTAGTTAGTTAGTTAGTTAGTTAGTTAGTTAGTTAGTTAGTTAGTTACGCAGAATCGTACCTGCACAGCTTTTCCCGTTTCCAGCAAAACCCGCTTTGCAGGAACAAAGATAAGATTCTTCAGTGTTCTGGCAGTTGGCATTCGCGTCACATACGGAGGGATATGCATTGCACTCGTCGATATCTATAATGCGTTGAAGATATCAACATCAGCACAACTAGTAACAGTGAAAATCAAACGAATTTCCCCATCTGGGCAAAATTTTAAAGGTTATGCCCGCTGTCATCTGATGCTTCAATGACAACAGCGCCAACAAGGGTTTATTTTGTAGGTGATAACGGACTCTTATATTCGTTTATTTGCTTGACTATTTTTCTAGCATCTTCCCTAATGGCATGGCATGGTATGGTATGGTATGGTATGGTATGGTATGGTATGGTATGGTATGGTATGGTATGGTATAGCGTGGCGTGGTATGGTATGGCACATGTACGACGTGGAGTGGCGTGGCGTGGCATGGCATGGCATGGCGTGGTGCCGTATGTTACGGTAGGGTGCGGTATAGTATTGTATGTCATCGTGTGGTATGGTATGGCATGGCAGGGCATGGCATAACCTTTATTTGCATGACTATCATAGTGATGAATAAATAATGATTATTTACAGATTTGCAAAAGGTACGTAAAAACAAGAACAACAAGAAAAAGAAATAATAATTATTATGATATTAATAACAGATAATCAAGTGACATCATTCTTAGATAACAGGATACTGTCACGCAAATTATTCAATAATGAAATATAATTCTTCAATCTTAAATTAAGATAAATATCTTCGGAGTTCATCAGTTTAATCACCAGGTCCGAGTAAGATAGCTGCTGAAAATTATGGAGATGACTTTGTATTCAAGCGAAAAATTCATTTCTAAGTTTGAAACATTTCGGGCAATAGCAGAGGAAGTGAATTTCATCTTCAATTGCATTGGAGTCACAAACTGGACATAACCTTTTATCGTGAGGAGTTTGGTTATATCTTCCAGTTTCGATCATAAGTTTATGATTGCTTACGCGTAATTTTGTCAAAGCCTTTTTATTGATTGTTTTTCTAGTTAGGTTTGAATAACTTGAAATTTCATAACAACATTTAAACCTATTATAAAACTCTAATTTCCTTGTATAATTAACTGAATACCGCCACTGAGTAATATACTTCTGTTTCATTATATCTTTATGTCTTGATATTTTGGTTTTATCTAAATTGTTGGGAATAAAATTCGGTAGATTATAAGATTTGGATAATTCCATAATATTACTATAAAAACTAGTATTGCCATTAGAATGAAAATTTATAGATAAAAGTAATGCTCGTTTTACAATAGAGTCTTCATCCTTCTCAAAGAGATACATAAAGTAGTTAAGAATTTTTTCATTAATACCATTACTATTAATGGAAATCTACCTAATTCACCTCTACATGCAGCGTTAGAAGCCTTATTACTTACTTCCAAGTATCGCTTGCAGAAGTGTAAGTGGGTTTTTCAGTTGGAGAGCTATCCCACGTTGTAAAATCCTGTTTCTGGTAAGCTCCCCAAATTTCACAGTAATGTAGGATAGTATAGGTGTGATCATTGTATCGAATATTTCACAAGCCAAAGAAGGTTTTAATCTACTAATGTCTGTGTTTTTACTTAAGCCCAAAAGAGCGTGAAGAGCTTATCTTTCAAGTGTTCGAGAGACAGATTCGGGTTCCAAAATATGTGTATTCGTGTACAATATCAATGTTCTGTTTTCCTATGTGGAATTCTAGATCGCAGTTTTTCTTTGCACGTTTTTGAAAGATCATAATTTTGGTCTTTTTAGAATTGATATCTAACATCCAAGAACTGCTAAAAGAGTACAACGTGTTTAGACAATTTTGCAGACCTACTTTGGATCAGGATAAAATAATCAGGTCATCAGCGTATAAGAGGGAATTTAATTTGGTACCATTTGGAAGAATGATGGGATCTGCATGATAAAGTATTTTGAAATGCATATGGTAAATCATTAATGTATCAATTGAAAAGCAAGGGGCTTAAGATGCACCCCTGGCGTACTCCTCTCAAGTAATGGAAGGACCTGGTTTGACTCCTACCAATTTTTAAGGTGCATGAGTCCTAGGAGTTTGAATATAGGTTCTGTATTAACTTATAGAAACATCCTCCTCCATCGATCTGCTGTAATTTATGTAAGAGTATGGCATGGCGTGGCATGGCATGGTATGGTATGGTATGGTACGGGCATGGTATGGTGTGGTATGGTATTGTATGGTATCGTGTGGTATGGTATGGTATGGCATGGTATGGTATGGTATGGTATGGCATGGCATGGTATGGTATGGTATGGTATGGTATGGTATGGTATGGTATGGTATGGTATGGTATGCTGTGGTATGGTGTGGTATGGTGTGGTATGGTTGGTGCGGTATGGTATTGTATAGTATGTCTAATTAGTCTCGTTAATGACCCAGCCTGAACTTTTAGGATGGTTTGGTGTTGAAAGTATCATGGATGGTGTAATATACCGTGCTCTGGTAAATTTAAAGTACTGGGTTGTTTACCGAAGGCTTCAGCTATTAACCCTTTTTAAGACCTTCACATTCGAAAAAATCTCATCGAATAATATTTTTTTGACCAACCTTCAATTTCACAAACATAATGAGCAGAACTGGAACATGTCCAATCACTCCATTTCCACTTATCGGCCGCATTCCACATTACTCCACATTCCTCTGCAACATTGTTCGGTTCTCCTTTGGTCCAATGAGTGTAATTAGCCTGTGATCCATCAACCCATAGCCAACTTGATTTGTCCTTGGGATTCCTGTGCAAACCAATCCAAGTTTGTTGAGTTATTTTTGGGCCAAGCGCTTGTTGTTCAGCTAGCGATTTCACCATGGCAAGCGTGGATCCCATTCCTTCACAGGCGGATTTTGCTGAATTCCAGTTTAGGGCTTTAGTTGAGATCTTGTAGCACGAACCTTGTATGTAGATCCAGTTCTTCGGACAAAATCCTATAAGTTCTGATTGCACATTTATGATTACTTATTATTTGCAAGAAATTAAATATTCATTGACTTGAGATTAATTTGCGTTTAAATCAATAATTTTCAAACGATGGAAAGCATAAATCAGACAAAAAATACCTTCACAACGTCTGCGAGAACCAGGGGCGCCCAACGAGAAAATTTTAGCGAAATACTTGAAATATCATTTTCTACTTTCTTAGATTGTTTCAGAACTGTTTAAAAGCATGTTTGTGTAAGCTAACACAGGTTGTTCTATTCGGAATTTAGGCTGCAGGAAAATTTTAGGAAACAGTATCCTATCCGCATAATTTCCGAGCTGCTGATAGTTCTCCAAAAATGCTAGCTGGCTTCATTTCACACTCTAAACGACACATTTGTCCCTCCTAAAAACAATAGGAATTAATCAGCCCCTTTGCTAAGAAAGTCTGAGGTGATGTTTCGCCAAAGAAATATCTAGTTTTCACTTCAATTAAATCTGGTGATTTAGGCCTTACCAACATATGTTCAACAAAAACACCGTTGGGTGCCCCTGGAGAACCATTGCACAAAATTCACATACACCTGTTTGAAAAAACGTTGTTGGTTAAAGAGTATTGATCATAAACGATGCGACACAAAGGTGTTCTGAAACGACAGCACTTACAACTTTTCACTTTATTCTACTTATGGATACTAAAGCTACTTTCATTTCAAGAATTTTTGGACAAGATTTAAGTGTTAAATTTCATGGCCTTGAGGTCAAATTTGGAAATAAAAACAGTAAAATAATCAAAGACAAACACCGAAATTAACACTATATCTGCCGCCAACAACCATCCAGTGATACCAAAGTTGTCCACTAAGACGGGTCAGGAGTTTTCTACTACAGAGCTAGGAGTCAACAACTGGAAATCTTTCCCCCTGGATGTTAGAGTTTTAAATCAACAGGTTAAACGAAATTTTAGCTAAATTTTCCCACTCTTTTTTAAATTTTTGTTTTTTGTTTTATTTCGTAAGGGAAGAATTCAAATTGCATTTTATACTTTTAAACTTTGGGCCAACCTAATTAACTTTGCGTAAGATTGGTGTTACCCTCTTTTACTATCATCATCATCGTCATCATCATCATCTTCATCATCATCATCATCATCATCATCATCATCATCATCATCATCATCATCATTAATAGAATACAAGCAGGACGCGTCCGATACGTCTTCTTTATTTTTTAGTACAGTTTAAAAAAAGCTTAATCGCAGACTCGTACCTGTACAGATTTTCCCATTTCCTAAAAAACCTGCATTGCAGGAACAAAGATAAGATCCTTCATTGTTCTGACAGTTGGCATTCACGTCGCACACGGAGGGAGAAGCACTACACTCGTTGATATCTATGAAAGACATACAAACCTTTAAAACACCGATTTTATCAAAGATGGCTAGCAACATATATTAACCGGTTCTAATAAATTGGTACATATTGAATGCTAGAGCGTTTTAAATTTAGTCCCGAGAGAGTAATTCGCGTTGCTTGGTTATGCTTTGTGGCTGGTTGTAAAGAGAAAAAAAAATTTTGTTTCTTTCTCAACCAGTTAGAAGTAGTACCACAACTAAACATGAGTTGCTCGCTCGCGTTTTACCGCGCTTTACGCACCATTTCAGTTGATTTGCCTGCTTCCAGTTTTTGTTAATTGCATGTTTGTGTCGGTAGACAAAAAGTGTCGGTTCTGATAAGCCAGCGAGATCGCTTTGGTTTCTCTTTCTACAACAGTGAGTCAGTTGAAGTTTTTGTGTTTATTTTCTATTGCTTTCTTAATACCTTTACAAGTTTTCCCGTCTCCGGTAAATCCTGGTTTACAGGAACAAAGATAAGATCCTTTAGTGTTCTGACAGTTGGCATTGACGTCACATGGGGCAGGAGAAGCACTGCACTCGTTGATATCTATTGACAGAAGCACAATGTCGTCATTAATGAAAAATCCAAAATACATGAAATATGCTCAAGGTTATAAAATGCAAAATAAGTGGTGTTTGCCTTTCAGTTTGAGCACAATAGTGAAGAATAAATTAATTGCCTGGTGAAGATTCGTACCTAAACTCGGACACCCCAGAGAAGAAAGGCAATAATCGGAACAGTTTATTTATTAACTTATTAACTTATTTATTTATTTATTTATTTATTTATTTACTTACATCCCCAAATCCGTTCATTCTGCGTCCCCATTGAGAATTCCCTTATTTATTTTATTCATCAATAACGAAAATTCCAATTTTAAAACAACTTTTCGCTGAGGTTGGCCGTGATACTGAAAAAAAAAAGAGATCCGCTTTCACTAACCTTGGCAAGTTTTCCCGTCACCAGTGAATCCTGTGTTACAAGTACAACGATACGAGCCGCGAGTATTGTTGCAAATAGCATTCACGTCACAGACGGGAGAAGAAGCGCTACACTCGTCAACGTCTGAAAACAAAAAAACAAAAAACAAAAAAAATTGACTCTTTTTTTCTCTCTTGCTTTGGATTTGTTTTACCACGCTTTCCGATTGGTTTAATAAAACTTGCACCATTTTTTCAACTAATGAGAAGTCGCTTGGCGATAGATACATGTAATCGTTTCGATTTCTGATTGGTTTACGCTTGTTTACATCTGTGGTGATGCACTCTTTTCTTTTTTAAAATAAGAACGTCGAAATTTTTAGCTGAGGCTGAACCGGAACTGAATGTTCTTACTTTTTTTTGCGATTTGAGCCTGAGACAAAAGCATTTCAGTAAATCATAGTTCTGCATGAAAGAAAGAACAAATAGGTCAAGTTCTACCAATTTCCTAAAAGCTATACATGTTTCCTTTTTTCCAAAAAACTCAGTGGAAGATGATTTCCGATATCCCAATAAATAACTTTCACCAAATTATTACACTTAGTTTTATTCTCACATAGCTTGTTGTACAAATATGAAGACAAGATAAAGACGTTCTTAACCAAATCTTAGCCTGGGTATGTTCTTTGCATGTTCTTAAATTTTGGCCAATCCCAGACTCGACGTTCTTATAAAAAAAGAGCGTAGGTGAGAGTAATTACTTTTTGGTTTTGGTTTTAAGATACTCAAAACTGTGCCAAGCTAAAGATCCAAACACACATAAGCCTGTAGACTCAACCTATTCTTGGTTTTTATTATTATGATAAAATAGTTCGCTGGTATCAGCAACATTCAGAAACAAGGGAATTAAACGGTAGGTAAAAACAAACAACGGCAATCATTTCTGGGTCTGATTTCTACGTTATTGTGATAATTAAGAATTTAAAGTACCGCAAAAATATTAGCCTGAGAAAACAGCCGACGTTTCGCGGGGTGGCTACTAATGAGCCCTGGCAAAACGACGTCTGAGTAATGAGCGCAGAAATTCCATACTGATGACGTGTCACTACCCAGATCTTGGTAGTGCTTCTGATTGGTTGAAAGAAAATTCCCTCGCGGAACAACCAATCAGAAGCACTACCAAGACGGGGTAGTGACACCTCATCAGTATGGAATTTCTGCGCTGGTTACTCAGTCGTCGTTTTGCGAGGGCTCAGGTAGCGACCTCACGAAAGGTCGGCTGTTTTCTCAAGCTACAAAAATATCCGCTTAATGGCATTCTGAGAATTAAAAATTGTGAATTGCTGTGTTTCCAGCTGCCACGAATTTGATCAAATCTCAAAAATCAAGTCTGGCATGGCGAGCTTGTAAATGGAACATGCCTGATATCTTGTTATTATTGTTTACTACCTTTACAGACTTTCCGGTCTCCGGTGAATCCCACCTTACAGGAACAAACATAAGATCCTTCATTGTTATGACAATTCGCATTCACGCCGCACACGGAGGGAGAAGCACTACACTCGTTGATATCTATCAAAGACATACAAACCTTTAGAACACCGATTTTATCAAATATGACTAGCAACATATACTAACCAGGTCTAATAAAAGAGGAAACCGGCACGTAGGGAACGCTAGAAGTGCTAGAGCGTTTTAAATTGACTCCCGAGAGAATAATTCTCGTTGCTTGGTTGTGCTTTCTGGCTGGTTATAAGGAAAAAACCTTTCGTCTCTCTCAGAACCAATTAGAAGTAATACCACAACTAAACATGACTTTATGCGCCTTTTCCACTGTTCTCATTATCCACTGTTCTTATTTTCCACTGTTCTTATTGTCGGGTTTTTGTTGGTAGCAAAAAAGGGTCGGTTCTGATAAGCCAGAAAGATCGCTTTGGTTTAACTTCTACAACAGTGAGTCAGTTGAAGTTAGTGTTTACTTACTATAATTGGTTTCCTACCTTTACACGTTTTCCCGTCTCCGGTAAATCCTGGTTTACAGGAACAAAGATAAGATCCTTTAGTGTTCTGACAGTTGGCATTGACGTCACATGGGGCAGGAGAAGCACTGCACTCGTTGATATCTATTGACAGAAGCACAATGTCGACGTCAATAAAAAAAAGAGAAATACATGAATTGACCTCAAGATTAGATAACGCAAAATAAGTGGTGTTTGAAATTTTGTGTGAGCGCAACAGTGAAGAATTGACGGGCCACGTTTTTTCATCCCTAGCGTCGAATAAGTCAGAGAAGACACGCAAAAATCGGAACGTAACAGTTGTCGTTTTTGTTAATTTTTACTATTTATTTATTTATTTATTTATTTATTTAGTTATTTATTTATTTATTTATTCACACTGCGCTCCCCATTGACAATTCCCATACTCATTATATTCATCAATACAGAAAATTTCAATTTTGAAACAACAGTTTTCGCCGAGATTGGGCATGAAAGTGACTCTTTTGTTTTAGTAAATTCATTTATTACTGAGCCGTTCTCGCTAACCTTGGCAAGTTTTACCGTCACCAGTGAATCCTGTGTTACAAGTACAACGATACGAGCCGCGAGTATTGTTGCATTTTGCATTTACGTCACACACGGGAGAAGAAGCGCTACACTCGTCAACGTCTGAAAACAAAAAAAACAACAAAATTTTGACTCTTTTTTTCTCTCTTGCTTTGGATTTGTTTTACCACGCTTTCCGATTGGTTTAATGAAACTTGCACCATTTTTTCAACTAATGAGAAGTCGCTTGGCGATAGATACATATAATCGTTTCGATTTCTGATTGGTTTACGCTTGTTTACATCCGTGGTGATGCACTCTTTTCTTTTTTTAAATAAGAACGTCTAAATTTTTGCGCTGAGGCTGAACCGAAACTGAATGTTCTTATTTTTTTGGCGATTTGAGCCTGAGACAAAAGCATTTCAGTAAATCATAGTTCTGAATGAAAGAAAGAACAAATAGGTCAAGTTCTACCAATTTCCTGAAAGTTATACATGTTTCCTTTTTTTAAAAAAACTCAATGGAAGATGATTTACGATGTCACAACAATTCTACTTGTAGCATTTGGGGCTAATATAGGCTGTAAATAACTTTCACCAAATTATTACACTTAATTTTATTCTCACATAGCTTGTTCTACAAATATGAAGACAAGATAAAGACGTTCTTAACAAAATCTCAGCCTGGGTATGTTCTTTGCATGTTCTTAAAATTTTGGCCAATCCAAGCCTCGTCGACGTTCTTATAAAAAAGGTTCTTATAAAAAAGAGAGTGTAGGTGAGAGTAATTACTATTTGGTTTTGGTTTTAAGATACTCAAAACTGTGCCAAGCTAAAGATCCAAATACACATAAGCCTGTAGACTCAAGCTATTCTGGGTTTTTATTATTATGATAAAATAATTTGCTGGTATCAGCAACATTCAGAAACAAGGGAATTAAACGGTAGGTAAAAACAAACAACGGCAATCATTTCTGGGTCTGATTTCTACGTTATTATGATAATTAAGAATTTAAAGTAACCCAAAAATATTAGCCTGAGAAAACAGCCGACGTTTCGCGGGGTCGCTACTAACGAGCCCTGGCAAAACGACGTCTGAGTAATGAGCGCAGAAATTCCATAGTGCTTCTGATTCGTTGAAAGAAAATTCCCTCGCGGCACAACCAATCAGAAGCACTACCAAGACCGAATAGTGACACGTCATCAGTATGGAATTTCAGCGCTCGTTACTCAGTCGTCGTTTTGCGAGGGCTCAGGTAGCGACCTCACGAAAGGTCGGCTGTTTTCTCAAGCTACAAAAATATCCGCTTAATGGCATTCTGAGAATTGAAAATTGTGAATTGCTGTGTTTCGAGCTGCCACGAATTTGATCAAATCTCAAAAATCAAGTCTGGCATGGCGACTTGTAAATGGAACATGCCTAATATCTTGTTATTATTGTTTATTACCTTTACATACTTTTCCGTCTCCAGTAAATCCCACCTTACATGAACAAACATAAGATCCTTCATTGTTATGACAGTTGGCATTCACGCCGCACACGGAGGGAGAAGCACTACACTCGTTGATATCTATCAAAGACATACAAACCTTTAAAACACCGATTTTATCAAATATGACTAGCAACAGATACTAACCAGGTCTAATAAAACAGGAAACCGGCACATATGGAACGCTAGAAGTGCTAGAGCGTTTTAAATTGACTCCCGAGAGAATAATTCACATTGCTTGGTTATGCTTTCTGGCTGGTTATAAGGAAAAAAACCTTTCGTCTCTCTCAGAACCAATTAGATTGAAGTAATACCACAACTAAACATGACTTTATGCGCCTTTTCCACTGTTCTTACTATCCACTGTTCTTATTATCGGGTTTTTGTTGGTGGCAAAAAAAAAGGTCGGTTCTGATAAGCCAGAAAGATCGCTTTGGTTTAACTTCTACAACAGTGAGTCAGTTGAAGTAAGTGTTAACGTACTATAACTGGTTTCCTACCTTTACACGTTTTCCCGTCTCCGGTAAATCCTGGTTTACAGGAACAAAGATAAGATCCTTTAGTGTTCTGACAGTTGGCATTGGCGTCACATGGGGCAGGAGAAGCACTGCACTCGTTGATATCTATTGACAGAAGCAAAATGTCGACGTCAATGAAAAGAAAAGAAATATAAAAAGTGACCTCAAGGTTAGATAACGCAAAATAAGTGGTGTTTGAAATTTTGTGTGAGCACAATAGTGAAGAATTGACGGGCCACGTTTCATCCCTAGCGTCGAATACGTCAGAGAAGACACGCAAAAATCGGAACGTAACAGTTGTCGTTTTTGTTAATTTTTACTATTTATTGATTGATTGATTGATTGATTTATTCACACTGCGCTCCCCATTGACAATTCCCATACTCATTATATTCATCAATACAGAAAATTTCAATTTTGAAACAACAGTTTTCGCCGAGATTGGGCATGAAAGTGACTCTTTTGTTTAAGCAAATTCATTTATTACTGAGCCGTTCTCCCTAACCTTGGCAAGTTTTCCCGTCGCCAGTGAATCCTGTGTTGCAAGTACAACGATACGAGCCGCCAGTATTCTTGCATTTTGCATTTACATCACACACGGGGGAAGACGCGCTGCACTCGTCAACGTCTGAAACAACAACAGCAACAACATTTTAGCGGTTTTTACCTGGCTTTGGTTTAGTTTTACCACGTTTTGTGTTTGGTTTAAGTAAATGGGACCACTTTCTCAACCAATGAGAAGTTAAACCAAAACTAACTGTCTCTTTTTCGCGAGCGATTTCCCGAGCTTGGCGATGGTTGCATGTAATCGCTTCGATTTCTGATTGGTTCACTCTGTTGTTTTCATATGTGGTGATAGGTGAGAGTGATTACTTTGCTTTAAGAGCGGTTTTCAATTGAGTGTCGAAAGTAATTCGCGTTTTGATTTGGTTTTGCTGTACTTCGCTCGGTGATTGGTTAAAAAGAAATCGCGCAACTTTCTCAACCAATCTAGAGTAAAACTCAAACCAATCACGACCGTATCGTGACTTGCTCGCACGCGTTTTCCCGCGCTTGGAACCGGTTACATGTATTTGCTTCGAGTTCTGATTAGTTCATTAGGCAATTAATGATTGTTGTGATTGGCTGGGGTAATCACTCCGTTTTGGGTTTTTACGACACTCATTTGAAAAGCGCTATAAGGCGCTAAAATAAAAGCCGCACCAACTAAAGACTCAAACATACAAGATCAATCGGCTTAATAGACCCCAGAGCAGTTGCTTTCTAATTTGGCATTTTGGCTCATGCATAATAAGCGCCGATGCCATTGAAAATAACACCACATGCAGCATAAAAGGTAGCTCTTCAAATGTTGCCTGGATGCGAAGATATAGGCTGCAGATCTCAATCCCCCTCCCTTACCTTTTTAGTCGTAATGTGGTGTGAACAGTTCATCTAAGGCTTCACATTATTACATCAAAAATAACCTACCCTCTGTCTTCATGTCACAATAAGCGAGCACAACCGTGCCTGGTTTAATATTAGACAGCCAATATTTGCCGCTGACCGCTTGTCCTTCACTTGCTTTGATTTCTTTGCATGTCTCAGCTGGAAGCTCAGGAATGGAACCGAGGGGGACTGGAAAGAAAAATGATGCAAGTCTTGACATTCTTTAATGATGTTAAGGCATGTTAAGGATGGAAAATGAGTCCAATGAGATGAAGTCATCGATTAAGTTTTTTTTCTTTTTACGTTCATTGTTATGATGTCACTCATGGCACTTTATGAGACGACTTCATTTCACGTAGCTGCACGCCTGACCACCCAAAAAAAAACACACACGGCAAAAACAACAATTCTATTACAACAACCGCAGGTTTCATTACAAGTTTGTACTTCCACCCGCAAATTAGCTTGGGCTATTGGAGGCGGGTGGAAACTAATAATAACCATTCCAAGACAGGTGCAGAGATACCATGGAAAGGCTTCCGAAGATTTCTCGCTACATGACCGAAGTTACCAACAAATTTCTAAAGATAACTCAAGTCTTCTTACGGTAACCTAACATCAACCGAAGTCTTGTGACGATTACTAACGATTGTCCGAGGTTTTTCAAAGACGTCAGACCAGATTGTTTAAAGACCCCTCGACGGTAAAAGTTCCACCGAAATGCACAACTGACCAAAAACAACGTAATTAACACAAGACGAAAGTTTAATAGCATTTTCATTCACTCTTCAGGGTCTTAAAGGGGTTCAGGGCACCGGCCCTTTAAATGCAGGGCTCCATCGCTCCATTCTAGGGTTCCATTTGGCCAGAATCAGCATTTCTGTCTGGGCTCCGGTTTGAGAAAGGCTCAGGGCTCCAGGTATCCAAAGGACCCCCAGCTCCCCCCACCCCACTCTGGGACCCTGGGAGGAATCTACCCGCTCGGACTGTGAACTTTTCAGACTTTTGTACGTAACCTAGAGCCACCAAACTTGTTGAATTTTCCTAAAATTAAACTGGGAACAATTTGGTGTAGCAATTCCTTTTCATCAAATTTGAAATTACCATGGCAACCACATTTTGAAGCCATTTTTTTTTTAGATTTTGCAATTTTTTCTTTCATATAAATGAAAAATAATATAACGTCCTTTCAATAACTTTTACATCTTTAGTTCGTTTCAATGTTCTTCATTGAGTCTGATTACTTTTTGTAAAATTTTAGTGCTTTGCAGAGATTTTGAAAACATGAAGAAATCCAAGATGGCGGCCCAAAATTACCACCCTTTGAGTACATTAATTCCTCTTTATGACGTCATCAGCTTATGTTGGGGACCTCAAAGGGGACATTTTAGAACGACTTTTTTGGCTCTCTAAATTTCGTTGTCATAGCTTTAATATTGTTGGAGTTAATGCAGGGGAGCGGAATCCGTTGCTTCCCGTCCCAGGAAACCAAAAAAACCCCGGTCAGAGCCTAATTATTACCTCTGTTTAAGGCTCGTCGGAAATAATATCTCTCTGGATCAGGAATGAAATCCTCCGGTCTGGCTTCCTTCGTTCTATCACTGAACTCACACATCCCGACAGAGATCACAAAGTTGAAACTTTGACAGCGATTGTCTTTTTGACAGGCTGACACACACACATCTCCAAGTTCGGCCATCACCGTGTGATAGACGTGTCCTTGTAACTTCCATCCGAATATGGATGCTTCGGATCCACATTGTTGAGTGACTGCTCTGTAAAGCATCTGACCCAAGACAAACAGAACTGAGAGACGGAACAGGTGTCTCGCATCCATGCCTACAATCAAGATATTTTCAGTCAAACTCGTCTTTAAATTTACACGTGCAACCCGACCTAAATATAATGAGGAAAAATCTTATGGGGGTGGCTTCCCTCACCCCCACCCAAAAAAAATGGCGGTGTTTGGAGTGGATCTTCTTTTATTATTGTAGTCTGTTTTCTTTATAAAAAGAACGTTCGATTTTTTTCTTAAACTTGAAAAAAATGCCAAAAATATGCAGTAGTCGGTCGCCAACTTCATCTTCACAAATTGTGATTTTGCATGAAAGGGTCAACGGTTTTACAACTATTTTAAACACTTCACTACTCGTACCATTCTGACAATTATATTGTGAACGTTAATGTTTGATGGTTAACGGGTATCCCCATAGAAACTGCCGTCACATTCGATGTAAATTATTGATACGCACTATAGAAATAAGAGAGAAGAGCCCGATAATAACCGAAAGGTCAGATTTCGGTGCAAATTAACCAGAAGGTTAAAAAAAGACCACTAAATTTCTTGCCATTAATTTTTGCCAAACTGCTATCATAACTAGGCAATAGCGTCATCTCGTATCCTGAGATTCCAAGATTTTGCTTAGTACGCGAAAGTGTGCCTGTTTCATGTGTCATCTAGCTTTCCAAAAAGATTTCAGTCTTTTTTGGTTCTCGCACACACAAAAAAACCCACTGATCCAGATAATCACATCCACTCGTAAACAGCTTCCTTCCACAATTTTATGTCAGATTCACATCACGTCGATGTCAGACCTTTCTGGACGTTCAAAGCGGGCGACCTTGCTTCAAATTTGGGTCCGAGAAGCGTTTAAATTACAAAAACAAGGACGCGTTTTTCGAACGCTCCGAAAACTGAAGTCATTTGTTAAACTATGAACCATTCATCTTCAACAGTTTTTTTCACGTGTTTAAGATAAAAAAAGTGTCTACCTTGTGGCAAAAATTCATGCTGAGAAGCGTCTTAGTTTCCAAGGTACATTGTTAACTATCGTGCCCAAAATCGGCTCCAAAGTTGGAATTTCGAAAAGTGTACGCCAGGCTTCATCGAACATCGGTTCTGTAGTTTTAGCTTTTTTTATATATAACATTCCAATTGTTTTAAACATAAAAATTGAATACTTGTTTCTAGATAATATAAATATGGATCCAGGGACTCGTTTCTCGAAACTCTCGAAAACGCACCGGGCATACAAATTTTCTCTTTTTTTTTTTTTTTTCAAATCGATTTGTGTTATGTTTTAGAGCAAACGTGTCAATGTGTTCCACAAAGTTAAAATAATTTTAAATACCGCTTTTCACATCAATAAACATAGAATTTTATAAGTGTTTGGGCCCTGTAAGTTAGCGGAAGTTTCGAGAGACAGGTCCCAGATGTCTTTCGAATTTTTGCCAAACATATTTAAAATCCGCTTTTCACATTAATAAACATAGAATTTTGACACGTGTTCGGCCCTGTAAGCCTGTTACGAAAGTTTCGAGAGACAGATCCCATGTCTTTAGATGTTTTGCCAAACACACTCCGGAACCCAGGTCATCGTATTTTAGTTGTTAAATTAAAAAAAAAACTCTACACGCCACCGCACTTCCTTTTCTTTTCCCCCTTTTGTTTAATCTACCTCAAGGCTTTAGTTTAGATTACTTACCTTGCTTAAGATAGCAGAACCTTAATACAAGAGGCTTAACAGAAACTTGGGTGTTGTTTTGTTGGGGTGTTTCTTTAATGCAATACTTAAATATTCTGCTGCTTGCACGTTAAGTTTTGTAACCAAACGTCAACTGTCACAGCTCTTGCGTCAGATTTGAAAAGTGTATATTTAAGTTGAGACAAACAGCCATCCCTTCGAAAACGCCCCTTTCATTAACTAAGGGAAACATTAACGGTTAAATATTGTTTTTGCAACATCTTAGTGCGATTTTCTGAAATAATTTCGTTGCCGTTTTAAGCAATTCCAAAACAGCTCAAGTAGTTTGTAGATCAATGTCATATCGATGTCTGTGGATTTTTTGGTGATTTTTCGGATGTTTTAGGGGGGTCAACATTTAGAAAAAAATATATATTTTAAAGGTTTTATGGAGTTTTAAAATATTAGAATATGAAGTTAATAGTTAGTAGTTAATAATTAGGGAACAACCACCTTGTACACATGAAAGACGGTGCCATAGGAATGTACATGGCAATAATGGCCTTA
This sequence comes from Siderastrea siderea, assembly GCA_964030785.1. Taxonomy (NCBI): domain Eukaryota; kingdom Metazoa; phylum Cnidaria; class Anthozoa; order Scleractinia; family Rhizangiidae; genus Siderastrea; species Siderastrea siderea. The sequence continues at coordinate 2,429,958 of OZ034974.1, forward strand.
ACTCGAATGGTCATATTTTAAGTTTGGCCGGCTTCCATTATAGACACGAAAGGTAGGTCTAAATTTGTAAAACTTCAAAACTTCACCACAGGAACACCACCGGGACAAATTTGTTTGGATGGTCAAGGACCGGCAAATTTTACAACATTTATTAACAATACAGTTGCAGTTGTTTCGTTGATTGTTGTCGATAAATACATTCTCAGGGACAGAAGTCTTAAGAACTAAGAAACTGATCACCAAAGAGAAACTGTTCTCTTGAAAATTCTCCCAACAGTTTCCGCAATAAGTAAAAACAGACTAGAAGAGAGAATTCGACAGACGATCAGAATGGGGTGTTAACCTAAGAGTACTTTAAGAACGTTTTATTTTTACCTGCCTGTGATCTCAAAAGAAGGATAGTTCGCTCGTTAATATTCTGGCTTCCTGAATAGTGACAATAAAAATGCAACTTAACTTTGCCTGTTCGCAAAATTAAAACTACCTATCATTAGTGAGATGCTTGGTACGTTTACTCTGAAATTTAAAACTCGCTAAAAATAACATGCAGTAGAGTTCCGTTCGTGTTTTGGCAGTTTAATTAATTATTTACTAGTTCTTTAAGTGTGTTTATTCAACCAAATGTGAAGGATTTTGTTTCCCTCTTCCTTTGACGTATTGTGGTTTGATATCTGATAATGCTTAAAAACATCCGGTGTATTAAAAAAAATCCGCCTTCATACCCGGGGGGGTACTTCCTTATATACGCTATATAGGTACGTGCCGCCCGATAGGGTAGGGTTTTTGAGGGGCTCAGTGGTTAAATAGGGTGTCCCTTTCGGTGTTTTTTGATATTGTGATCCTTAGATGTTCCTTAGATAGGGTCACTAAATTGCAGTATCCACCTCAACGCGCAAAACGAAAAGGATATGATCTGTTAAAACTGTACTACATGTTATAAAGTTTAACAAAGCGATTTTAAAAGGACGTTTATAGCTTGTGTTGGCGCTCCTCACCACTTAGTTACAGAATTATGAGTTATCTTGTTTCCCTTAAATAGGGTGCCATTTCTTGGTTTTGGGCCTTTAAAAGGGTATCAATTCTCGATTTTCTACCCTTAAATAGGGTCAGGGTTTGAGAACCTTGGCGGCACACACCTATCCTAAATTGACGGGAGTACCCCCCCGGTCCTTCATACCGACATACATGTACTTTTGATGTCTTAAGCATAATGCAGAGATAAAATGGGTAAAAAGTAGAACACTACGGGGGGGGGGGGGGGTTCTAACAAGACAACGGTGCAGCATTAAACCTAGTTCGAAAGAGGTACTTTATATCGCGCTTACATAATCCGTTTTTATGAATAGGAATTAAAAGGAATGTAAAACGAACATCCATACCGCGTTTACGTAATACCGAATTGAGTTTTCGTATCGGAATGATAATTTTAATCCGGTACAGCTACCGGGGCGAACCCACAACGGTATGACTCATGCCAATACGAGATTTTGAACCAGCTTCATCTAAACGAATACAGAGCCACAAAACCGAACTGCGATGTGTTTGCACCGGACAGATATTATGTAAACAACCCCCCGGCCCCCCGTTACATAAAACCACTGCCAGATTGTGCTACTGTTTCCTCTCTTTTGGAGCTTGTTTTGCACTGAAAGTGAATCTTCTTGTACACTGGGAACGACTGTACCAAATCAGTCTCTTATCTTGACTTGTTTTATGAAAGCAGGCTTTGTAATACGTAACTGACATGTATATTTTACTTGAGCCTGTTAATTGTAAATTTTTCACTGGAAGCGTCTTACAAATTGACAACCTAAATAGCAAACCATTGAGGGGAAATGACTGTTATACGGTGGGCTCCCTCTTAACTCCAGATTACCGATTACTAGCCTCCAATGCAAACGTCTTTAGTACTTGTCATTAGTTCCCACTCCACCCCCCTCCCCACCCCGAATGTGTGACGAGCCCAAGGAATGTCTGAGTTGGAGGCTAACTCTACTTCGCAGTGTTCACTTTTCTGCATTGCGTGAACTATTTCTTTTATTACTGATGCTCCTGCTGCTGTTGCTGCTGCTACTGATGATGATAATGATGAAGGTGGTCATGGTAGTAAGGATGATGAAGGTAATGATGATGAATGATGATCATGACGCTGCTGATGATGATGATGACGATGGCGATCATGACGATGATTCAGATGGATATTGTATGGTTCCAGAAAATACCCATACCTCCCCCATGGATAGCGTTTTACTTTGAAGCCCCCTGGGCACTCCTCCGGAAATTCCAGTTTAGCTTCATACTTTCCTTTAAAAATTTGGCCTTTGAGACCCCCACCCCCTCAGAATTTCCAGTGACCAACCATGGGGTGCGTATGGAAATTTTCTGGAACCAAACATTGGGTGGTGGTGGTGAAAATGATAATGGAGATAATGATTATCATCGATACTGGTGATGGTGGGAGTGGTGATGAAAATGGTAGCCTGTGTAGCAGGTGTAAATGGGGAAGACGTAGGGGCAGCTGCAAAGGGGGCGAAAAAATCTCCCATTTTTGCCTACTTTCTAGCCTGTTCCAGGCGTTCAGATAGTGGAGCGCGAGCGAAAAAGAAAGCGAGCGAAAGAGGAGGAAAATAACGAGGGGAGACTGGGGAAGAGGACTCCCCTCGTTTTTTTCCCGCTCTTTCGCTCGCTTTATTTTTCGCTCGCGCTCCACTATCTGAACGCCTAGAACAGGCTACCTACTTTCTCGCTCCCCCTACACCCTCCCTGTTTACGCCTGCTATGCAGGCGATGATAATAATAATGATGATAGTGGCAGTGGTGGTGGTGACTGAAATTTGGTGAAATCAATGATGTTGAAACTACAATGAGCGACAAAAAGTGTTGAGACACTTTCATTTTGTAGGGTATTTTTCTATCTGTTACACTATCAAACTGCACTCTCTGCACAAGACATCCCCCCCCCCTACCCCCAATCAATGTTGCTTGTTTTGTTCCACAAACGTTAAGCTTGGCAGCAGTATATCATTGAATGGGGGGGGGGGGGGGGGGTTCTAAGAATTTTTTCGATGCTCTCGAAGTCATAGCACAATGACATCGCCAGGGGCGTAGCCAGGATTTTCCAGAGGTACGCACAATTTTGCAAAACCACCCAAAATTCTCAGTTCTCTCACATCGTTTTCACATTCCTTGGTTGCATTTGCTTTTCTTAACAGTATGGTGAGGTTATACATGAACCGGATGGAATAGCAACTAGGTCTTGAGGGTAAGAATCGAAGGCACTGCTCCCTGGGGAAAATTTGAAATTTAAGTCTTCTCAATTGGCTGGAAATGTGTCTAAAATTAGTATTCTTTTAACACAGTAGTGTATATTTTTAGTTATTTTATGGACTATAGTTTATGAAAATCGGACAGTTGTTGCTCCTTGAATCGATCAAAACTAGCTCTTCCAAATTGATAGTCCATGCTATTGTGTCTGTTCCTTATTTTTACAGCACGCAGATCAGAATTTCGTTAATAATTTTGCTTGGAATGAACGATTCTGTTTGCCACCTGGGAAAGTTAAAATTGGTTGATTTACTGAATGGATGTCATTACCCCTGCCTTCATAGGTCCTTTCTTAAAATATACAAGAGGGTGAAAAAAACTGCATCGTTGTTTTAAAAAAGGCCCCGAGACATTTTTTCCCTCGACCCATTACTCCTCGTTGTCACAGTTTTGCCGCTTGAGTTTCAAACAAGAGATTAATTAAAGTGAAAACTCTGACACTCAGGGTATTATCCAAAAGATAAAATACCTCAGAGGCTAAACCTGCAACAAAGAGGTGTTTAGCAAAAAAAAAAAGAGATTTTTCCCCCCTTTTCCCCTTGCCGGCCATAGCCAGCAGCCTCCTTGATCATATCTGATTCTTTGTCTCTGTGAGAGTACAATCGAGATAATAGCTTTCATAATTCTTCCTTTCAAACATACTGCAATAAGCAGCGTTGATACAGAAAAGCCGCCGTCTCCAGTCCATCATGGCTTTTCAGTGAGGAAATTTCTCTTTCGTTTCGTGCACAACAAAAGCAATCATGCAGAGAAATGGTGATCGTAAGAACGGATGAATAACAGATGTTGAAAATCTTACTATCTAATTTGGGAAGCCTTAATTCGAATTGAGTTCGGCTGCTGAAAAGATTCTCGTCTAGATCTGAATTGAGCCTTAGTCATCCTCAGCCCCCTAATTTTCCGCCTATGCCTATACTACCCTTAACATTGAGTCCACCAATCACATGGTTTCTCTCGAATGTGCGAAAAACGGTGTCCTTTGTTTTGAGAAATTAACACTTTAAAGAAATAAGGGAAGATGATGCAAAGATTGTGCTTTTTTCAACCATTGCTTATTTCCCGTCTGTTTTATATTTCTGTTGTTGTTGTTTCTCTTTTTTTTTTGGTTCGTTTGTTTTTTTACCCTTCGACAATTTTCAGGTACGCACGTGCGTACAGGTAGCTACGCCCCTGAATTCGGTCATTGTAGCCTTTGTAGCAGGTGACAAAAGGGGAGCGTAAGGGGCAATAACTAGCAAGGTCGAAGCTTGAGAGGAAGGAGGGGGACCACCTTCTCCTTTCTAACCTTCCTGATACTCAGGTTAATATTTCCTTTCCTTTTTGTTTCTGTTCCACGCCCTTTGTCTCGCACTTGCCAATTTCCCACTCCATCCACATTTAGCGCCTGCCTTGTAGGGTATAAATGTAACTTACCAAGTCACTTTTGATGGAGCTGGCTGGAAAAGTCCCTTGGGAATGAGTTACTGCCAGTAATAATTCGGTTATCCTGTTAAAGGTACACTACCGTTTATGTCTGCAAAAACTTGGAAGCTTAGAGAACTAAAAATAATGGAAAATAGTAAAGCAGGAGACACAAATAACACTATCCCCATGGTATGGCCAGCAGCTGTCCATGGCTGCCACTGCCCAGGTGAAATGGCTGTGCGAATGCATAAGGTACTGGCCATATCCCCGGTGTAGTGTGCACCTCATGCTTTATCATTGTTTGTAGAAATTATGGCCCAGGTTTGTTAAAAATTGCTATTCCAGGCACTTAGCCTTGGGATAAACAGAACGGGAAAGGATGCCAAATTAAAAATGCACCCGGGCTGATGATTGCCAAATCCCTTCATCTTGTGTTCTGTCATGGCCCTAGCCACACTCTCAGAACAGACAAGGCATTAGCCTGTGTGAACAGGCTCTCTGGACGGGGAAAGAGCAAAGAAAAGGAAAGGGTGAAGAAAACAAAGGGCGAGAACGAACCGCTCGCTGATTTATTTTTGCGCTTTTTCCTCACTGCAGAGCCTGTTCACAGGTTAACAAGACATGTGTTGTGAGTGCAGAAGGCGTGAGCTTTTAGGGGGGAGGTCTGGGGGTATGCATCTCAGAAAATGTTTCAATCCACTGGCTCTGAAAATGCTACTTTGAGCTTTTTCAAGAAAGTTCAAAGTTCAACCTTGTGCAAGAGTGAAATGGCAGGTCTTTTTAGTGTTTCCAAAAATTTGAACTCTGAATTTTCTATTGCTGCTTTACACCCCCACCTGCCTTCCCACTCTGTTGCTAGCTTGGTTGGTTCCACTTTTGAACTCATACAGTCACAGTATAAGAGCTTAAAGTGGCACTGGGCTTTGGGATTTTGGTGCTATAAAAAATAAATTAATTGTTGTTGTTACATTATTATTATTATTATTATTATTATTATTATTATTATTATTATTATTATTGCTATATCTTAGAGGACTGAGGAGTTACTTCCACAATTAATTGTTAAAAATATCTTTAATAAAAGTACAGATAATGCACAGATATTATTAAGATTGGGCATCTTGAACTCTTGTAACCTCCAACAATTTTTTGCTGCCCTTGAATGTTTGAGATGGCAGGAGTCACTGTATAATAAGTTGACTAAAATTAAAGCTGATTCAGTAAAGATTAAAAACGCAACATTTGAAATATTTAAGTCCCCTGGACAATTCTTCAAGGGAATACTGATGGTTTCGATTTCAAAGCTTTGGTTCAAATTTTAGTGACAATTCAGACAAACACTATCACAATATCATTCCTTCCCATTCTTCCATCACAACATGCTGTGCTGTTAATAGTGTTGAAGCAAAGTGCCTGTGTCTTTCCATCTGTGAATTTGGGTAAAAATTTGTTGGAATTTGTAGTTCTTTCAAATTCAAGGCAGCCATTTAGTGCTTGGTTTTCTTTGCCTGTAACAGACACAACAGAAAAAAAATAAGACTTTCAAGCTTAGGATTAAGAAACAAAAATCACCCATGAAGACAGACAAGTTCACTACATTGGTCTAAGTTTTCTTGTTTGGTGAAGCTAAATAAATAAATATTCAGGACTTCAATCAGTCAGACAGTCAGTCAGGTTGTAGTGGTCTCCCTGCCTAATAATTTTATATATATATATGTGTTGTTTTCTTGTTAGGCAAAGCTAAATAAATAAATATTCAGGACTTCAATCAGTCAGTCAGTCAGTCAGTCAGCCAGTCAGTCAGCCAGCCAGCCAGCCAGCCAGCCAGTCAGTCAGTCAGTCAGTCAGTCAGTCAGTCAGTCAGTCAGTCAGTCAGTCAGTCAGTCAGTCAGTCACTCAGTGAGTCAGTCAGTCAGACCAAGTCAGTCAGTCAGTCACTATACTATCCATATAGTCTGCTATTAATTACAATGATTGGTTCCTTAGCCTAACTGTGGTTATAATAGGTGTTCTCCATTTACCAGAAAAAAAATTCCAGAAATTTCGGTTGGTAAGTAAATGGAACAAGACTAGCCTGTTCCAGGCGTTCAGATAGTGGAGCGCGAGTGAAAAATAAAGCGAGCTAAAGAACGGGAAAAAAACAAGGGGAGACTGGAGAAGAAGACAAGGGAATGCCTGTGAAATTAATTTTAAAAAGCTCATGACGGTATACCAGAATCTGGTATACCCTCTGATTGGCCAAATTTGACACCTCCTGTCAACACCAGAGGGTTGTTGACGCAGACAAGTAATGCGATATGGCGTGCCTGTGCGAAGGTCATCCTCCATCGAGTCATGCACGGTTGAATAACTGCACGGCAAGCGCTTGACGATTTCCCAAAGGTGGATACTTTACAAATGGAATAAAAAGATTGTCTTCAAAACGTGTTTCTGGGAAGAGGTCCCATCGCCATTCTTCCAACAGGATTTGGAAATAGCTTGATCTTTCAACTTTTTCCAAGGTTAATCAACACACTGCAAAGAAACGCTGTTTCTAAGATAATTGTGGTCACTCCGCTTGTCGCAATCATGAAAGACCAAGTAGAACAGCTTCAAAGCATCGGAATTAGAGCGCTGGCTATCGGAGTAGACGAAGAAGAAGACGAAGAATGAGCAGGAAAAATGGATCAGCTAGATTGTTTATGAAAGTCCTGAAAGCCTGCTGTCTAAGGAATGGAGAAAAGAGCAACATTAACAACAAACATATCGTAGCCATCGCAATCGATGAAGACGACGAAGTTCATTCCGTCACAGAGTGAAAAGCTTTCCACTCGTCAATTTGTTACACCGATGAGCATATAAAGTCGTCTGTGATTCTTGTTACCTTTATTGGTCCAGTAGTGGAGATGACATTTGCGTTTCTGTATCGCAGAAAATTTTGCAATGAATTCATTTGGCATGTCAGATTTCTTAAAGCATCACCTACTTTTCCCAACGCTTCAAACTCGGGTGAAACCTATTTTGGTGAGCATAATTACATAACTTTCTTGTTTACTTTGACCTGACCCTGGGTTCATGTTTCTCTGCCGCTGTCGGCGGTCTAAAGTGGGCAGCATGGGCTTTTTAAAATTAATTTCACAGGCGTTCACTCGTCCTCTTCCCTAGTCTCCCCCCGTTTTTTTCCCGCTCTTTTGCTCGCTTTCTTTTTCGCTCGCGCTGCACTATCTGAACGCCTGGAACAGGCTAGAACAAGACTTTTTGGTTCAATCAAAGGGAAAATTTCTGGGAGAAGTGGAACTTCTCAAAAGGTAACCCCATTTTCCTGAATGGGATGTTCAAAATGGAAATTAGTGTTCAATTTATTCAATGTTTCATCTCTGACTTTTGACAGCAGATCACCCCCATTAAAGTGATTTCACAGACTCTGATTCTTTCAGGCTAACAAGAATCATTTAATGCTAATGTGAAGAATGATAAAGGAAGCACGCACCAAGGTTTAACCATGGATAAGATTGTTTCAAATTTTAAATTGTGCACACGCTGGTGTGTGATATCTGAGAGGTTTGCATGGATAACAGACAGTGTTAACAAGTAATGCAAATTGCACTTGCAATCGCACTAAAATTTCTGAAGAAATTCCCCCCCCCCCAATTTTTTTAATGGAAAATGCCCAATGTACATGTAAATCTCTTTATCACGGTCTAAAATGCAAAATGGGAATTACTGGCTGAAGGGGTTTTGAGCAGCTAGGGCCAAGTTTCATCAGGGGTAGGTAAGGTAGGAAAAGTCACACACGAGCCAAGGAGGTCCACATGGCCAGAGCTTATCCGGTTTCTGTAGCATGAAGCAACTGAGACTATTGCTACTCCTTCCTAGATGGGATGCTAGTCCATCGCAGGGTTACCCCCAGCAGTATGTTACCAGTAAATAAAAATATATATATATAAAAAAATGTTACCAGTACCCATTTATACACCTGGGTGGAGAGAGACAATGTGGGGTAAAGTTTCTTGTCTAAGAAAACGACACGATGGCAGGAACTGGGTGTCAAACCACCGACCTTCAGATCTGAAGTCCAACACGCTAACCACTACACCACCGCGCCCCCACAAGATTCATCAGAAGTTTTCATTTAAAGGGGCATGGTCATGCTATTTTAGTTTACTTTAAAAATCAAAAATACATCCTCACATCAATGAACGCCCACAAATAATGGTCTAGTTTTGTTGCCAAAGACTATATTACTTCACTGAAACTATTTTCTGTCGTCTGTTGCTACGGATGGCACGGATGGAAATGGATTGCAATTTGAAAAAATTAGGCTAAACTTTTCAAATTCTTTCAGCGTGTTGACATTAAATCGATATTAAATGGTCATGGTTTGTTTTCTCTTAATGAAATTAACTTAATATGTTCCTTTAAATGTTCAAACACAATTGGGCATGGAAAAAGTTAGCTACCGATAATTTTAGCACAGTTTTGACCAGAAATCTGCGAAATCTTCGTGACTATGCCCCTTTAATCACCATGATTATGTATCTTACATGTACTTATAAATGTAATGAGGGTGTTCAAACAAGCACATATGGATGCCACTTTTAACTCTAACAAACTTACCACTTGCTGTATACATGCTTTGAGTGCTTGGAACTCCTTATCACAGGCATATTTTGTGATGTTATCCTTTTGTGAGACACAGCTTCCATATTGAAGAGCCTGAATGGAAAGGAAAATAAAAATTATTTAGTCTCTTAACAGATAAGTTAACATTCTGGATAGAGTAGTTCAGTTCACTACTTTACAGAATATACAAAAGAAATACATAATGCCCCTTCAAAATCAAATGAAGTACTGGGATTAAATTCTTTACTCCCACAGACAGTTATGGAGTTAACTAAAGAAAATTCTAAGTTTTAAGTCTGTGGATGAAATCCTATAGTGTGACCATTCATACGAAACCTCTTCAGCAGTACTTTCATGTACATGGTTAGGTACTGTTTATATTTAAGTATTTTACAAAACGAAAGTTGAAATTTGTCCTGAATTTTGATTTAAGGCACTCTTGGGAGTAAAAGGGTTAAAACACTGTGAAAATCAAGCAACAAAAGAAGTGCCTAAAAACTTGAAAAAGTATATCGTTATCAGAATTGCCCGCCTTGGTAAGTTTGAAAAAAGACTGGATGATAAAGACTCAATTACAAATTTTAAAAAAATCGAGAAAATCTTACACATACAAAAAAAGTACCTAATGTACCATGTTTTGAAAAGCTTGTCCCACCCCCACCCCCACCCCCCTGAGTGTAAAATACTCTGTCAGTTGTCCAATACCAGCCTATCCAATCAATAAAATTGATCATTGGAAATCCAATCGATCAATCAATATCAATCAAAACAATTAGTTGATATCAATTGATATTGGCCAATCGATGATCAATCCATAATCACAGAAAAACATCCCGGACTAATCATTGATTTTCATTGATTTTGATCGCTTTTCATCGACAACTGAATGTGTGTTTTCATCATTGATTTTGATCGCTTTTCAATGACAACTGAATGTGTGTTTTCTCAGAGCTCATGTATTAAACAACCCAATAAAATGCCTGATTGTGAAGTTACCCTCGTGATATTTGATGTTGCCATGAAAGGGTTCCACAAATGTTCATTTTCTGTTGAAAATGGGGACAAATTTACTGCAACAAAGAAATCAAGAGATTGCAAGCAATGCCTTTAAGGTGACCGATAAAAACAAATACAATCCAATAGTGATAATAATCGATGATAAACAATACCAATCCATAACAATTAATCACTTGATGTTGGAAATCAATGAAAATCAAGTTGTCACAAAAAAATGCCTCATCGATTGTTTATCTATTTTCAATATCAATCATTCAGTTAACTGTTTTTGATTAATATTGATTGCTATCAATTGTAATTGATTATCGACTTTATTGATCGAATAGGCTGGGTTCAATATTTAGAAGCCATAAATTTCAGTTTAGGCCATTGTGTCAGTTTACAGACAACCAAATAACTTCTAATCAGACATGACAGGATTACGATTAGTAGAATACAGTGCCCCCTCTCGAAGAAGATGAGGGTGACATGAGGGCGGGAACCCGGGAGAAAGGCTGGTGGGAGGTGTACAGGAGGTGGAAAAGGAAAATGCAGGAAGTGGGATTCCCAAGGTGGCGGGGACATACAACTGTAGCCTGCGAGCAGGCTCACTTAGTGTGTTATTCACGTGAGTATCGTGGCAGCGAAGCCGCAATATGCGAGACGACAAGAAGAATGGGGTGAGGAAAAGTGAGCCTGCACAAAAGCCATTAATTTTGAATTCTTCGCGTTCGTCCACAAATGCAGCATGCTGATTGGTTTGAAATGACATGCAATGACAGACTTAATTATCGTGACAAATAACAAGCAAGGTGCTGTTATTGTTTGTTGCCTTTCTCCATTTCTCGACCGATTCAATTTCTAAATGTAACTTTAGCTGGTTGTGTCTGGTTAGCGATAGGCAGTTTTATGTCATTCATTTTGGCGTATCAGTAGAACATTTACTTCGGTTATAGCGGCCTGGTTTTAGTACATGGTTATTTTCAAGCCTCTTTTCTTGGGACCCCCGTAATGATAGGATCTTCATCGTCTTATTTGCAATGGACATCACCAGGGCATTATCTTGCAGTCTTATTAGTCTTGAGTTGTTATTGTGGTATAATGTCTGTCATCTGCTGCAGTCCCAGCTCGGTACTCTTTGTAATAACGAGTTTCATGACCCTGGAGTTCAATATTTTTAATTTGTTATGCATTCTCGCGCATTGATTCCGAGTCATCAGCAGTATGCCTTCGCAGGGCAATTTGATTTCTCGAGGACATACAACCAGATTTTCTAGTTCCATACTGATTTTGAAAAGAACACATTTAAACGCGGCAGCAATTACCCACTGTGTTTATAATAATTATTTTCTTTTGTGCTATTCCGGCACATTCATAAAGAACTCCTCTCGAGTGGGAAAATCTGCTGTGTTTGTTTACATTTTGCTTTCCTTGCACTGGGTAGTTAAGACTTGTCACCTTGCAAGGGGTAGAATTCAAAATATAATTACAGCTTTCGTGCAGGCTCACTTTTCCTCACCTAATTCTTTTCGCCAGTTTGCTTCGCTCACTGGCTTGCGAAGATACTCGCGTGAATAACACACTAAGTGAGCCTGCTCGCAGGTTAGCGGGAACAAAGCAGAAAGAGGTGGAAACCAAAACAACAGGGCGGGAACCGGGATTAACCCTTTTGCGCCCAGAGTCTTCACCAGACAACATTTGGAAAACTAGACAAAGAACAACTTGTGATGTCATCAATTTCTACGACAGCAGATGGTTTCTATAACCAACTAACATGGGAGGAGGATCAGAGCTTTTCATACGTGTGTCCATTTTGAATAGCGACTAAAATCGGTGCAAAATTTATGGTAACATTACCCTCATAATTGATCAATGTCTCATTTCCAGGTTTTTTTTAACCTTTTCCAGCTGGTAGAAAGGCAATAACAAGTAGAAGATAGCAAGAAGAGAAAGGGAGGAAAAAAAAGGGAAAGGAAAAGGAGGCAGGAGAAAAATCGAAAATTTATCAGCCAAAAAAAAAAAAAAACAAGTCCAAATTTTAACTTCTGCACATGCGCTAAAGTGAAATATTGCTCATTTCAACATAGAAACAACATAGAAAATTTAGCTGAAATGTAAACTATAATTGCTTTTCTAGCAAAATGTAGTGCAATCACAACACAGCACCCAAGAAAAGCAAATAACGGTAAAAATTATGGGTTTTTCTGGAAAAAAAAGTATGCGTCAAAGGGTTAAAGGGTGCAGGAAGTGAGAAGTTTAGGCCTGCCTCTCCCCCCCCCCCCCCACCGCCCCTGTCCCCCCCACCGGCCCTGTCCCTCCCTCCACCAAGAGGCACCTTTCCCTGCAGTTTGGGGCCCATTTTCTTACTGGGGCTCTGCAGGGGATCACATATTGGCAATGCATATCAGGGTTAGTGAGAGATCCCTTATAGGCCTAAAGTGCCATTTTAAAGCCTTAAGCTTAAGCATAACATAAATTGTTTCCAGCATCCCTTAGTAAACTGATGCAAATATAAGCTTAAGTATTGAGCTTTTTAAAAAAGCCCTACTTGCATCAACCAACTTTTACAAATTTAAAATCTTACCTGTGTTTGACATTCTGCAAGAAGCCTCCCAAAACTCGAAACTCTTCTGTAGACGTTTTCTCTGGAACTCATTTCCTCAAAAACTAAATTACAGCATGCAAAAATTGTAACACTTCCACAATCCCTCGCTACTCTGCTTTCGCCATCTTTGACGCCACCAACTGCATGCCGGGAATTCCTGGTGGTTGATCAAACCGGAAATTGAAGCGAACCTAAAAACCGGAAGTGGTGTCAATTTCTCAAGATAATATAAGAAAAACAAACAAAACAACTCACGCTTCATGGACAATTTCTAAATGCTTTCAACTTTGACCATGGCCTAGCGTCCAAATATAAATTGTCGAGTCTGTATTTCGTGACATTAATTCGAAACAGATGCAAAACATGGGGCGATCGCAGCGGGAATTGCCGTGTTACGTTCGGCAAACATAAAACGTGTCGGAAATAATTATACCGGAGGTAAAAGGCAATTTATCATATGAACGGTTATCTGATATTAAAGAGCAAGGAAGATAAATTTGCAACAGTTACGTGAGAAAATTAAAAGAGTTTGTTGGCGGTATGCAAACAACGATTTTAGCTTCATTTGTCAAGCACTGGCGATTATAAATTTGTCAACACGGTGTTAATATCATATCATGTGTCATTAAACCCTCTTTTGCAATTGGCTGTGAATCCAGAAACTCCGCCCCAATATCCTTTCTATTTCGAGACAACAACGCTTTTGCCCGGTCCAACCTTCGCAATCTCAGTAATTTCTCGTTAAAGTTATTGCTCTTGGATATCAGCCTTTACAAGCCATTGTTGAATATTGGGACAGTTACGTGGCCTTTGTGCTAATTTAATGTCGCGCTCGAGTGTAAACAACTCTCAAATGTTGTGAGATCTTCATGAGGTTTATCTTATCGGATTAATTTAAATTTTATCTTCGCGCTGGAGGAGTTGAAAAAATCGTAATCGTTTCTCAAGTCTGTAGAAAGGTCGCTGGGAAATTTGTGACAAAACATTGCTTACCATGAATATCTCCTTCGTCCTCTGGCTGCTGTTTGCGTCATTGGCGGTCTTCGTTCGTAAAGGACTTTGTATAAATTCGTGGATGCCTTGGAACTGGTCAAACAAACCCCGTCCAGTTGATGGACAATGGAGTTCTTGGTCTACATGGAGTACTTGCCAGATCACATCAGACCCAGAAACGATGCCTTTTCGGTACAAAGAAAGAAATTGTTCCAATCCAGCGCCAAAGAACGGGGGCGCCGAATGCAAGGGCGAAAGCAGACGAACTTCGATTTGCTACGATTGCAATATACCTTTGGGTTTAGAAAGCGGACGAATACCAGACTCTTTTATGACGGCGTTACATTCTCACGCAGAATTTCCAGCTTCGGCGGCTAGACTGAATGGAAAATCGGCTTGGTGTTCTATGAATCCCGAAAGCCTTGAAGAACCATTGTATCTTCAAATCGAGCTGAAGAAATTAACCAAAATTTCAGCTATCGCATCTCAGGGGTTTTACCCTGAGAAAGACGCCTTATCGCTTCGGATGGGGCGCGTAAGCAAATATCAACTTATGTATAGTACAGATGGGCTTTCTTGGAAGTTGTACAAAGACAACAAAAATGAAACAATACTACGTGGAAACAAGAAGCGAAACGGAACAGTTCTAAATATTCTAACACCCGAAATCACCGCACAATTTATACGAGTTTTTCCACTGAGCTATTTTTCATTTATTTGCATGAGGTTAGAGTTATATGGCTGCACATTTGCTTGCGGTGGTGCATTAGGAGAAGAACCAGGCGACATTATCACAAAGAGTTCCCCTGCGGAAGATCAGGATTGTTTGTGGCATGTCAACTTACCGAACATCACAAAACTGAATCTGGATTTTATAAATTTCAATATTCCTTGTAGTAATGGTTACACAGAGCTCAGGGATGGTGATATGCCTTATTCAGCTGCGACAGTGCTTGCTCAGTACTGTGGGTATGACCGCGCCCCTCCTCTGGTCAGCTCTAATAGCGGTAAGCTCTGGGTGAGGTTCAGGTCCAATGCATCGGATACTCAAGTTGGGTTCTATGCTGTCTACTTCCCAGGGTGCGGTGAGCATCTACATGGAGGTAGTGGCGAGGTCAAGTCACCAAATTTTCCAAGAGAATATTTCCACAATTCTAAGTGTATCTGGACAATAACAGTGTCACAAGGGAAATCTGTGCGCTTAAAATTTGTGGAATTTAATGTTGAGGGGGACTCAAATCGTCACAGGTGCCCGCATGACCACCTCACAATTTGGAACGGGTCCGATTCGACTGCCCCGCTAATTGGAAAATTTTGCAACAGTAATCCTCCTCCTTCTGTCCTTTGCAGCTCTGGAAACACCCTGCGCCTGAAATTCCGCAGTGATGATGCTCTGGCATGGAGAGGATTTTACATCAGTTACAGTGAAGTTGATCCACAAATGCCATGTTCTGAACTGTCATCAACTGTGTTACTGACAACATCTTCAAGGCCTTCAACAATTATTAGTATACCACTGACACCTACGCCTTCCATTACAAGTGAAATTGTATTCACCCAGAAGGCAGTGTTTTCTACAAGTAATTATCTAGCGGGATTTACAACCAAAACAACAACAGCAAGGTTAAATACATCAGACGTCAAAGTGTTGATACCAGTTGAAGCAACGTCCATTGAAACCACGAGTACAGTGATGGCAAATTGGACAGTGAGTTTCACGGGAACCTCTGTTAATGGAGAATTGCAAGCAGCGGCACAAAGGAAACAAAAAGATGATGATGATGAAGATGATGGATTAACAACAGTGATCATACTTTCAGCTTTTGCCTTTCTTGTCATTTGCATGATTATTGCAAGTATTGTACCTAGTCTGAAAAAACACTGCGAGGGACGGAAAGGAGAAAGGCAAATGAGCTTGATGGTTGCTGCTAGTCTTAGCATCCCAGAAACAAACAGTAAAGATACATTTGAAGTTGTTCCTATTGCGCTTGATGACAAAATGATACCTGTGTCAGAAAGTGTTGCCTGCGAAGCTGTATCATATGAAGAGGGCCTTCAACCTGTTGAAACAGCAGAAAGTGAATCGCTAAGTGAGACTCCTACAGTGGAATTCAGTAATGAACAAAATGAAGACGTAATGGAAACTGAAGAGGAGAGTGACCCTAATTGTGGAGAGGAGAAATCAATACAAGAGAAAATGGATGAATTGAACGATATACCAGTAGAACAAGAACAGAGTGAAACTAATGCAGATGTGGCTGTTGATGTAGATGATGCACCAGAAGTTAGCAGTTTGAGAATGTCTTATGAAGATCTGGGCAGCAGTTTTGCATGTGAAATGCAAGCAATGTTGAGTCAGTTTGTGGATGACGATGAGATGCCAACTTGGAATCTCAGCACTTCAGCAAATGCAGAGAATTCTCTGCAGGACAGTGGACCTGAAACAGAGGGTTCAGCTGTCAAGGAATTAGAAATACGTGATGGAATTCCTGAAGCTGGCTTGTCAACTCAAGATGACGCAAAGTCGGTCCCATCCAGCGAAGCTTTAGTCACTAACACAAGTGATGACCCAGAAGACAAATTGGAAATGGCATCAGATCGTGTCAGCGCAGAGATGACAGAGATCTGGGAAGTTCAGCCTGATTATGTGAGCAGTCACAGCCGCAGAAACACAGCAGGAGAAAATAGGGTTTCAGGATCATGTACTGATAGCAAAGATTCCGGCTGTGCATCCAGCAGTGAAAACTTGCAGATGGTGGACAATCATTACCCTTATGCTGGCAGCAATGAGACTTGTGTCTAGTAAGTGCACTTGCCCACAAGTGACAATCACTGTCGGTTAATGTTACCCTTGCCCCATTATGGCTAATTTCATTTTTTTTAGACCCCGATTTTTTCAAATTAATATTAAATTGCCATATTTACTTGATTAAGCGGTGCCCTCAATTAAGTGCCGCATGTGAGAGCAAAAATATTAAAGAGTGCTGCCCTCGAATGAGCGCCGCATGCATTCACAACAATGTGGCGCTTAACCGAAGCATCCTCAGACTGAATCAGTGTTGGAGGAGCCAAACTAATAAACAAGTACGGTACAAGTCAATCTAAAACAGCCTCCAAAATTTATTCTCCTGTATTATCATGTTTTTCCATTCGAAGTGGGTACATTTCATTATCTTTTCTTTGTTAACATTTGCTTGTTATTGTTTACAAATATTATGATTTTTTAAAGAGTACCGTTCTCAAATAGGCGCCGCCCCTGAACAAGCGCCGCATCTGAAACACTAAAAATTTAAAGAGCGCCACGGCGCTTACTCGAGTAAATACGGTATGCCCGCTATGATTTTTGGTAAGGATCCAATGAAGAATGGCAATAAAAATGTCCAGAAATCAAATTCAAATTGGTGGGTATATATGGAAAGTAAAGTGTCTGTAGGTGATGTCTAACAAAGCAATTTATTCTCATTTGTAGCGAAGCATAAATTTTCATTTTTAGAGATTGCAACTTACCCATCACAACATGACCATACTCGGTAGCTGGCAAATAATGTTATTTGTAATTAGCTTTGTAACACCCAGATCTCCACCTGACAATGAAATCCATTGAAGTAAAAACAAGGCCTCTCCTGCTCACACCCCATTAGCAGAAACTTGTTTTTATGGCTAGGAACAAAACGTCACCAAGTGAGAGTCTGGAGAAAGGATTTTTGACATCTTAGGAGATAATAAATCATGATCGTTCTGCTGTTGTGCCAAATTTTGAGTTTGTACATTGACTTGGTATTAGTTTTGTGTCATGAAAGCATTTATATGTTTTGAGTTTGTGGATGAAATCTTGCAGTCACCTTTTGAAGGATAGCAACTGAACAGTGTAGTGTATCCAGTCTCACCTAAAGATAAAATTCCATTTTAAATGAAAGATACTCAGGGCAGTACTTTCCTATGGTGCAGTTTATCTCTTAGTTTTTGCCAAGTGGAAATTTTAACTTGGGTTTACTGTGCAGCTTAAGGGTTAGAAGGGGGAGATTATTTAATGAGTGGTTTCCAAGATGGTAATGAAGTAGTCAACAGATGGTAATCTCATTTGAAAAACATAAATATTGAATATGGCCCATTGGTGGCAGACGCTGTTTATAATACAATCACTAAATTTATTATGTTGTAATTTATCTATAATTATTAAATTGTAAACAATTATCTTTAGCCTGACACGTTTTTATAACCTTATCTCCACACAATTATTTAAAACACTGTTATAATTAAATGATAATATTTTTACATGGTATCCATGAACAGCCAAAACTATTACTATTCAAAAGACAAAAAATATATATCACCTCAAATTATGACTATGCAATTTGCAATTATGATATTTATCTTTTTACACTATTTTGTATGCAGTAATAGACAAAACCTGTATTATAACATGTGGGATATTGGCAATTGAAGTACATGTGTATTTTGAGAAATTAAAAAGAAAATGATACAGGAGTTCTAGAATGTCTTTGGCAGGGTGGGAAGAGGGGAGGGGGTGGGTGGGCACGGGGAGTTTGTTGTTTCCAGGATTTTAAATTGAAACAATTTCATCAAGAATGGCCTAATTAGGAGACATCATTTATGTCACAATTATCAGTCAAAACTTGCTTATCCAGCCTGTGTAGTCTTCTGGCCGTTGATTGAATATATTCTAACTCTGTTTCGTGATCCAGATAGCTTATTTTAGCAGTGTCCATCAAATCTCCCATAAGTGGAAATCCTGGAGACCATAAATTATTTAAGAGGTTGGACATCTTATTAGAGGTTAAATTTAGTGTTTTGTGTCTATTAGGGCAATGACTGAGTGTTACTTAATTGGAAGGTGTCTGCTTATGGGAGATTAATGCATCAGTCAATTCCGTCAGTTCCCCCCCCCCCCCCCCGGGCCACTCCCCGGGCATTAGCATTTTTTTTTTAAAATGGCAAATTCCCGGGGGTGGGGACAAATAAGTCCGTCAAATGCCCCGGGGTAGGACCAAAACAGAAGGCAAATGCCCCACCCCCGGGATCATCTAGAAAGCAACTCTGCTCAAGATTTGATAAATCATAACAAGAAAGTGTCACTCATCGTTAATGCTGCTTTCCATATCATCGCTATGATCGCTGCAATCGCTGGAAACAACATTCAGCAATCGTTGTGATCACATGTATACCACACTTCAGCGATCGTGGCGATCACAGCATTTCACAACGATCGCTGAAGAGTGGTTTCATTATGATTGCAACGATTGCTGAACGTTGTTTCCAGTGATTGTAGCGATCATAGCGATCGTATGGAAACCAGCCTTTAATTTCAACGCTTTTCGGTTGTTTACCCTTGCATCTATCCTCCCTTTGTTCATTTGCTTTAATATCACTTTATCAACAACAGGCCAAATTGTATACGAGACAGTTCCTTTTGGGTTACTCTTTGGTTCAATTATTTGTTCATTTACTTGATTTTGACGCGCACAATTCATGTGTTTGTTTTTAAAATAAAGTAAGAAATACAATAAGTTATCGAAGAACTGAAAACGCATGATCGGTATAAAAAAGATCGTAAAAGACTTTTACGAAAGTGATGATCTTGGATAGCTCTAAAATTCATAATTATATTACATGCGAGACCAAAACCTGACAAGGGTCTCAAATGCCCCGGGGTCGTCCTGGGGGTATGCATATGCCCGATCCCCGGGCCGTAATAAAATTTCAAATGCCCCACCCCTGGGATTGAAACGTGAGCAAATGCCCGGCTAATGCTGGGGGGGGGGGGGGGGATGGGCACCGCTGGAATTGACTGATGCATAACCCTTTTAAAACCCTCAAATAACAGTGACAAAAATGAAATTTCTCCTTACATTATCAAATACTTGTTCAAACATTCTAATGATGAAAATAAAGAGTGATCACCAAAGATAAGATGTCTTGATATTTAGACAAATTCTTTTTACTAGTTCCAGAGAATATGCATTTTTATGTAGTTTTTGTGTGTGGGGCAATGACCGAGTGTTTACCCACAAGAGATCTCTGTTAGCAAAATATTAATGAAAGGACATTGATGTTCAACCTTATTTATTCCTGCATAGACAATGAAAGCTTTGCATGAAAAAAGTGCATGCAATTCCCCAGAAATCCAGGTCTGACATAAAAAAAATGTTATGTTCACCTTAATTATCATTTTGTGAAATAATTCATATTTATTGTGGCATGTAAACTAGCCTGTTTCAGTAAAGATTTCACCCTTTACCACCGTCCAAGGTAAATGCCAGGTTTTTCTAAATTGGCAACTATGAACTGTTAGACCACA
>OZ034974.1:2450400-2486400 GCA_964030785.1 Siderastrea siderea
TCTTATTATGATTTATCAAATCTTGAGCAGAGTTGCTTTCTAGATGATCCCGGGGGTGGGGCATTTGCCTTCTGTTTTGGTCCTACCCCGGGGCATTTGACGGACTTATTTGTCCCCACCCCCGGGAATTTGCCATTTTAAAAAAAAAATGCTAATGCCCGGGGGGGGGGGGGGGGAACTGACGGAATTGACTGATGCATTAATCTCCCATAAGCAGACACCTTCCAATTAAGTAACACTCAGTCATTGCCCTAATAGCCACAAAACACTAAATTTAACCTCTAATAAGATGTCCAACCTCTTAAATAATTTATGGTCTCCAGGATATCCACTTATGGGAGATTTGATGGACACTGCTAAAATAAGCTATCTGGATCACGAAACAGAGTTAGAATATATTCAATCAATGGCCAGAAGACTACACAGGCTGGATAAGCAAGTTTTGACTGATAATTGTGACATAAATGATGTCTCCTAATTAGGCCATTCTTGATGAAATTGTTTCAATTTAAAATCCTGGAAACAACAAACTCCCCCTGCCCACCCACCCCCTCCCCTCTTCCCACCCTGCCAAAGACATTCTAGAACTCCTGTATCATTTTCTTTTTAATTTCTCAAAATACACATG
The DNA here is from genome assembly GCA_964030785.1 of Siderastrea siderea. NCBI lineage: Eukaryota > Metazoa > Cnidaria > Anthozoa > Scleractinia > Rhizangiidae > Siderastrea > Siderastrea siderea. Next base: position 2,451,029 of record OZ034974.1, read on the forward strand.
TACTTCAATTGCCAATATCCCACATGTTATAATACAGGTTTTGTCTATTACTGCATACAAAATAGTGTAAAAAGATAAATATCATAATTGCAAATTGCATAGTCATAATTTGAGGTGATATATATTTTTTGTCTTTTGAATAGTAATAGTTTTGGCTATTCATGGATACCATGTAAAAATATTATCATTTAATTATAACAGTGTTTTAAATAATTGTGTGGAGATAAGGTTATAAAAACGTGTCAGGCTAAAGATAATTGTTTACAATTTAATAATTATAGATAAATTACAACATAATAAATTTAGTGATTGTATTATAAACAGAGTCTGCCACCAATGGGCCATATTCAATATTTATGTTTTTCAAATGAGATTACCATCTGTTGACTACTTCATTACCATCTTGGAAACCACTCATTAAATAATCTCCCTCTTCTAACCCTTAAGCTGCACAGTAAACCCAAGTTAAAATTTCCACTTGGCAAAAACTAAGAGATAAACTGCACCATAGGAAAGTACTGCCCTGAGTATCTTTCATTTAAAATGGAATTTCATCTTTAGGTGAGACTGGATACACTACACTGTTCAGTTGCTATCCTTCAAAAGGTGACTGCAAGATTTCATCGACAAACTCAAAACATATAAATGCTTTCATGACACAAAACTAATACCAAGTCAATGTACAAACTCAAAATTTGGCACAACAGCAGAACGATCATGATTTATTATCTCGTAAGATGTCAAAAATCCTTTCTCCAGACTCTCACTTGGTGACGTTTTGTTCCCAGCCATAAAAACAAGTTTCTGCTAATGGGGTGTGAGCAGGAGAGGCCTTGTTTTTACTTCAATGGATTTCATTGTCAGGTGGAGATCTGGGTGTTACAAAGCTAATTACAAATAACATTATTTGCCAGCTACCGAGTATGGTCATGTTTTGATGGGTAAGTTGCAATCTCTAAAAATGAAAATTTATGCTTCGCTACAAATGAGAATAAATTGCTTTGTTAGACATCACCTACAGACACTTTATTTTCCATATATACCCACCAATTTGAATTTGAGTTCTGGACACTTTTATTGCCATTCTTCATTGGATCCTTACCAAAAATCATAGCGGGCATACCGTATTTACTCGAGTAAGCGCCGTGGTGCTCTTTAAATTTTTAGTGTTTCAGATGCGGCACTTGTTCAGGGGCGGCGCCTATTATTTTGAGAGCGGTGCTCTTTAAAAAATCATAATATTTGTAAACAATAACAAGCAAATGTTAACAAAGAAAAGATAATGAAATGTACCCACTTCGAATGGAAAAACATGATAATACAGGAGAATAAATTTTGGAGGCTGTTTTAGATTGACTTGTACCGTACTTGTTTATTAGTTTGGCTCCTCCAACACTGATTCAGTCTGAGGATGCTTCGGTTAAGCGCCACATTTTTGTGAATGCATGCGGCGCTCATTCGAGGGCAGTGCTCTTTAATATTTTTGCTCTCACATGCGGCACTTAATTGAGGGCACCGCTTAATCAAGTAAATATGGCAATTTAATATTAATTTGAAAAAATCGGGGTCTAAAAAAAATGAAATTAGCCATAATAGGGCAAGGGTAAAATTAACCGACAGTGATTGTCACTTGTGGGCAAGTGCACTTACTAGACACAAGTCTCATTGCTGCCAGCATAAGGGTAATGATTGTCCACCATCTGCAAGTTTTCACTGCTGGATGCACAGCCGGAATCTTTGCTATCAGTACATGATCCTGAAACCCTATTTTCTCCTGCTGTGTTTCTGCGGCTATGACTGCTCACATAATCAGGCTGAACTTCCCAGATCTCTGTCATCTCTGCGCTGACACAATCTGATGCCATTTCCAATTTGTCTTCTGGGTCATCACTTGTGTTAGTGACTAAAGCTTCGCTGGATGGGACCGACTTTGCGTCATCTTGAGTTGACAAGCCAGCTTCAGGAATTCCATCACTTATTTCTAATTCCTTGACAGCTGAACCCTCTGTTTCAGGTCCACTGTCCTGCAGAGAATTCTCTGCATTTGCTGAAGTGCTGAGATTCCAAGTTGGCATCTCATCGTCATCCATAAACTGACTCAACATTGCTTGCATTTCACATGCAAAACTGCTGCCCAGATCTTCGTAAGACATTCTCAAACTGCCAACTTCTGGTGCATCATCTACATCAACAGCCACATCTGCATTAGTTTCACTCTGTTCTTGTTCTACTGGTATATCGTTCAATTCATCCATTTTCTCTTGTATTGATTTCTCCTCTCCACAATTAGGGTCACTCTCCTCTTCAGTTTCCATTACGTCTTCATTTTGTTCATTACTGAATTCCACTGTAGGAGTCTCACTTAGCGATTCACTTTCTGCTGTTTCAACAGGTTGAAGGCCCTCTTCATATGATACAGCTTCGCAGGCAACACTTTCTGACACAGGTATCATTTTGTCATCAAGCGCAATAGGAACAACTTCAAATGTATCTTTACTGTTTGTTTCTGGGATGCTAAGACTAGCAGCAACCATCAAGCTCATTTGCCTTTCTCCTTTCCGTCCCTCGCAGTGTTTTTTCAGACTAGGTACAATACTTGCAATAATCATGCAAATGACAAGAAAGGCAAAAGCTGAAAGTATGATCACTGTTGTTAATCCATCATCTTCATCATCATCATCTTTTTGTTTCCTTTGTGCCGCTGCTTGCAATTCTCCATTAACAGAGGTTCCCGTGAAACTCACTGTCCAATTTGCCATCACTGTACTCGTGGTTTCAATGGACGTTGCTTCAACTGGTATCAACACTTTGACGTCTGATGTATTTAACCTTGCTGTTGTTGTTTTGGTTGTAAATCCCGCTAGATAATTACTTGTAGAAAACACTGCCTTCTGGGTGAATACAATTTCACTTGTAATGGAAGGCGTAGGTGTCAGTGGTATACTAATAATTGTTGAAGGCCTTGAAGATGTTGTCAGTAACACAGTTGATGACAGTTCAGAACATGGCATTTGTGGATCAACTTCACTGTAACTGATGTAAAATCCTCTCCATGCCAGAGCATCATCACTGCGGAATTTCAGGCGCAGGGTGTTTCCAGAGCTGCAAAGGACAGAAGGAGGAGGATTACTGTTGCAAAATTTTCCAATTAGCGGGGCAGTCGAATCGGACCCGTTCCAAATTGTGAGGTGGTCATGCGGGCACCTGTGACGATTTGAGTCCCCCTCAACATTAAATTCCACAAATTTTAAGCGCACAGATTTCCCTTGTGACACTGTTATTGTCCAGATACACTTAGAATTGTGGAAATATTCTCTTGGAAAATTTGGTGACTTGACCTCGCCACTACCTCCATGTAGATGCTCACCGCACCCTGGGAAGTAGACAGCATAGAACCCAACTTGAGTATCCGATGCATTGGACCTGAACCTCACCCAGAGCTTACCGCTATTAGAGCTGACCAGAGGAGGGGGGCGGTCATACCCACAGTACTGAGCAAGCACTGTCGCAGCTGAATAAGGCATATCACCATCCCTGAGCTCTGTGTAACCATTACTACAAGGAATATTGAAATTTATAAAATCCAGATTCAGTTTTGTGATGTTCGGTAAGTTGACATGCCACAAACAATCCTGATCTTCCGCAGGGGAACTCTTTGTGATAATGTCGCCTGGTTCTTCTCCTAATGCACCACCGCAAGCAAATGTGCAGCCATATAACTCTAACCTCATGCAAATAAATGAAAAATAGCTCAGTGGAAAAACTCGTATAAATTGTGCGGTGATTTCGGGTGTTAGAATATTTAGAACTGTTCCGTTTCGCTTCTTGTTTCCACGTAGTATTGTTTCATTTTTGTTGTCTTTGTACAACTTCCAAGAAAGCCCATCTGTACTATACATAAGTTGATATTTGCTTACGCGCCCCATCCGAAGCGATAAGGCGTCTTTCTCAGGGTAAAACCCCTGAGATGCGATAGCTGAAATTTTGGTCAATTTCTTCAGCTCGATTTGAAGATACAATGGTTCTTCAAGGCTTTCGGGATTCATAGAACACCAAGCCGATTTTCCATTCAGTCTAGCCGCCGAAGCTGGAAATTCTGCGTGAGAATGTAACGCCGTCATAAAAGAGTCTGGTATTCGTCCGCTTTCTAAACCCAAAGGTATATTGCAATCGTAGCAAATCGAAGTTCGTCTGCTTTCGCCCTTGCATTCGGCGCCCCCGTTCTTTGGCGCTGGATTGGAACAATTTCTTTCTTTGTACCGAAAAGGCATCGTTTCTGGGTCTGATGTGATCTGGCAAGTACTCCATGTAGACCAAGAACTCCATTGTCCATCAACTGGACGGGGTTTGTTTGACCAGTTCCAAGGCATCCACGAATTTATACAAAGTCCTTTACGAACGAAGACCGCCAATGACGCAAACAGCAGCCAGAGGACGAAGGAGATATTCATGGTAAGCAATGTTTTGTCACAAATTTCCCAGCGACCTTTGTACAGACTTGAGAAACGATTACGATTTTTTCAACTCCTCCAGCGCGAAGATAAAATTTAAATTAATCCGATAAGATAAACCTCATGAAGATCTCACAACATTTGAGAGTTGTTTACACTCGAGCGCGACATTAAATTAGCACAAAGGCCACGTAACTGTCCCAATATTCAACAATGGCTTGTAAAGGCTGATATCCAAGAGCAATAACTTTAACGAGAAATTACTGAGATTGCGAAGGTTGGACCGGGCAAAAGCGTTGTTGTCTCGAAATAGAAAGGATATTGGGGCGGAGTTTCTGGATTCACAGCCAATTGCAAAAGCGGGTTTAATGACACATGACATGATATTAACACCGTGTTGACAAATTTATAATCGCCAGTGCTTGACAAATGAAGCTAAAATCGTTGTTTGCATACCGCCAACAAACTCTTTTAATTTTCTCACGTAACTGTTGCAAATTTATCTTCCTTGCTCTTTAATATCAGATAACCGTTCATATGATAAATTGCCTTTTACCTCCGGTATAATTATTTCCGACACGTTTTATGTTTGCCGAACGTAACACGGCAATTCCCGCTGCGATCGCCCCTTGTTTTGCATCTGTTTCGAATTAATGTCACGAAATACAGACTCGACAATTTATATTTGGACGCTAGGCCATGGTCAAAGTTGAAAGCATTTAGAAATTGTCCATGAAGCGTGAGTTGTTTTGTTTGTTTTTCTTATATTATCTTGAGAAATTGACACCACTTCCGGTTTTTAGGTTCGCTTCAATTTCCGGTTTGATCAACCACCAGGAATTCCCGGCATGCAGTTGGTGGCGTCGAAGATGGCGAAAGCAGAGTAGCGAGGGATTGTGGAAGTGTTACAATTTTTGCATGCTGTAATTTAGTTTTTGAGGAAATGAGTTCCAGAGAAAACGTCTACAGAAGAGTTTCGAGTTTTGGGAGGCTTCTTGCAGAATGTCAAACACAGGTAAGATTTTAAATTTGTAAAAGTTGGTTGATGCAAGTAGGGCTTTTTTAAAAAGCTCAATACTTAAGCTTATATTTGCATCAGTTTACTAAGGGATGCTGGAAACAATTTATGTTATGCTTAAGCTTAAGGCTTTAAAATGGCACTTTAGGCCTATAAGGGATCTCTCACTAACCCTGATATGCATTGCCAATATGTGATCCCCTGCAGAGCCCCAGTAAGAAAATGGGCCCCAAACTGCAGGGAAAGGTGCCTCTTGGTGGAGGGAGGGACAGGGCCGGTGGGGGGGACAGGGGCGGTGGGGGGGGGGGGGGGGGAGAGGCAGGCCTAAACTTCTCACTTCCTGCACCCTTTAACCCTTTGACGCATACTTTTTTTTTCCAGAAAAACCCATAATTTTTACCGTTAAATGCTTTTCTTGGGTGCTGTGTTGTGATTGCACTACATTTTGCTAGAAAAGCAATTATAGTTTACATTTCAGCTAAATTTTCTATGTTGTTTCTATGTTGAAATGAGCAATATTTCACTTTAGCGCATGTGCAGAAGTTAAAATTTGGACTTGTTTTTTTTTTTTTTTGGCTGATAAATTTTCGATTTTTCTCCTGCCTCCTTTTCCTTTCCCTTTTTTTTCCTCCCTTTCTCTTCTTGCTATCTTCTACTTGTTATTGCCTTTCTACCAGCTGGAAAAGGTTAAAAAAAACCTGGAAATGAGACATTGATCAATTATGAGGGTAATGTTACCATAAATTTTGCACCGATTTTAGTCGCTATTCAAAATGGACACACGTATGAAAAGCTCTGATCCTCCTCCCATGTTAGTTGGTTATAGAAACCATCTGCTGTCGTAGAAATTGATGACATCACAAGTTGTTCTTTGTCTAGTTTTCCAAATGTTGTCTGGTGAAGACTCTGGGCGCAAAAGGGTTAATCCCGGTTCCCGCCCTGTTGTTTTGGTTTCCACCTCTTTCTGCTTTGTTCCCGCTAACCTGCGAGCAGGCTCACTTAGTGTGTTATTCACGCGAGTATCTTCGCAAGCCAGTGAGCGAAGCAAACTGGCGAAAAGAATTAGGTGAGGAAAAGTGAGCCTGCACGAAAGCTGTAATTATATTTTGAATTCTACCCCTTGCAAGGTGACAAGTCTTAACTACCCAGTGCAAGGAAAGCAAAATGTAAACAAACACAGCAGATTTTCCCACTCGAGAGGAGTTCTTTATGAATGTGCCGGAATAGCACAAAAGAAAATAATTATTATAAACACAGTGGGTAATTGCTGCCGCGTTTAAATGTGCTCTTTTCAAAATCAGTATGGAACTAGAAAATCTGGTTGTATGTCCTCGAGAAATCAAATTGCCCTGCGAAGGCATACTGCTGATGACTCGGAATCAATGCGCGAGAATGCATAACAAATTAAAAATATTGAACTCCAGGGTCATGAAACTCGTTATTACAAAGAGTACCGAGCTGGGACTGCAGCAGATGACAGACATTATACCACAATAACAACTCAAGACTAATAAGACTGCAAGATAATGCCCTGGTGATGCCCATTGCAAATAAGACGATGAAGATCCTATCATTACGGGGGTCCCAAGAAAAGAGGCTTGAAAATAACCATGTACTAAAACCAGGCCGCTATAACCGAAGTAAATGTTCTACTGATACGCCAAAATGAATGACATAAAACTGCCTATCGCTAACCAGACACAACCAGCTAAAGTTACATTTAGAAATTGAATCGGTCGAGAAATGGAGAAAGGCAACAAACAATAACAGCACCTTGCTTGTTATTTGTCACGATAATTAAGTCTGTCATTGCATGTCATTTCAAACCAATCAGCATGCTGCATTTGTGGACGAACGCAAAGAATTCAAAATTAATGGCTTTTGTGCAGGCTCACTTTTCCTCACCCCATTCTTCTTGTCGTCTCGCATATTGCGGCTTCGCTGCCACGATACTCACGTGAATAACACACTAAGTGAGCCTGCTCGCAGGCTACAGTTGTATGTCCCCGCCACCTTGGGAATCCCACTTCCTGCATTTTCCTTTTCCACCTCCTGTACACCTCCCACCAGCCTTTCTCCCGGGTTCCCGCCCTCATGTCACCCTCATCTTCTTCGAGAGGGGGCACTGTATTCTACTAATCGTAATCCTGTCATGTCTGATTAGAAGTTATTTGGTTGTCTGTAAACTGACACAATGGCCTAAACTGAAATTTATGGCTTCTAAATATTGAACCAAGCCTATTCGATCAATAAAGTCGATAATCAATTACAATTGATAGCAATCAACATTAATCAAAAACAGTTAACTGAATGATTGATATTGAAAATAGATAAACAATCGATGAGGCATTTTTTTGTGACAACTTGATTTTCATTGATTTCCAACATCAAGTGATTAATTGTTATGGATTGGTATTGTTTATCATCGATTATTATCACTATTGGATTGTATTTGTTTTTATCGGTCACCTTAAAGGCATTGCTTGCAATCTCTTGATTTCTTTGTTGCAGTAAATTTGTCCCCATTTTCAACAGAAAATGAACATTTGTGGAACCCTTTCATGGCAACATCAAATATCACGAGGGTAACTTCACAATCAGGCATTTTATTGGGTTGTTTAATACATGAGCTCTGAGAAAACACACATTCAGTTGTCATTGAAAAGCGATCAAAATCAATGATGAAAACACACATTCAGTTGTCGATGAAAAGCGATCAAAATCAATGAAAATCAATGATTAGTCCGGGATGTTTTTCTGTGATTATGGATTGATCATCGATTGGCCAATATCAATTGATATCAACTAATTGTTTTGATTGATATTGATTGATCGATTGGATTTCCAATGATCAATTTTATTGATTGGATAGGCTGGTATTGGACAACTGACAGAGTATTTTACACTCAGGGGGGTGGGGGTGGGGGTGGGACAAGCTTTTCAAAACATGGTACATTAGGTACTTTTTTTGTATGTGTAAGATTTTCTCGATTTTTTTAAAATTTGTAATTGAGTCTTTATCATCCAGTCTTTTTTCAAACTTACCAAGGCGGGCAATTCTGATAACGATATACTTTTTCAAGTTTTTAGGCACTTCTTTTGTTGCTTGATTTTCACAGTGTTTTAACCCTTTTACTCCCAAGAGTGCCTTAAATCAAAATTCAGGACAAATTTCAACTTTCGTTTTGTAAAATACTTAAATATAAACAGTACCTAACCATGTACATGAAAGTACTGCTGAAGAGGTTTCGTATGAATGGTCACACTATAGGATTTCATCCACAGACTTAAAACTTAGAATTTTCTTTAGTTAACTCCATAACTGTCTGTGGGAGTAAAGAATTTAATCCCAGTACTTCATTTGATTTTGAAGGGGCATTATATATTTCTTTTGTATATTCTGTAAAGTAGTGAACTGAACTACTCTATCCAGAATGTTAACTTATCTGTTAAGAGACTAAATAATTTTTATTTTCCTTTCCATTCAGGTTCTTCAATATGGAAGCTGTGTCTCACAAAAGGATAACATCACAAAACATGCCTGTGATAAGGAGTTCCAAGCACTCAAAGCATGTATACAGCAAGTGGTAAGTTTGTTAGAGAGTTAAAAGTGGCATCCATATGTGCTTGTTTGAACACCCTCATTACGTTTATAAGTAAGATACATAATCATGGTGATTAAATGAAAACTTCTGATGAATCTTGTGGGGGCACAGGGGTGTAGATCTGAAGGTCAGTGGTTTGACACCCAGTCCCTTCCATCATGTTGTTTTCTTAGACAAGACACTTTACTCCACATTGTCTCTCTCCACCCAGGTGTATAAATGGGTACTGGTAACATACTGCTGGGGGTAACCCTGCGATGGACCAACATCCCATCTAGGAAGGAGTAGCAATAGTCTCATTTGCTTCACGCTACAGAAACCGGATAAGCTCTGGCCATCTGGACCTCCTTTGCTCGTGTGTGACTTTTCCTACCTTACCTACCTCTGATGAAACTTGGCCCTAGCTGCTCAAAACCCCTTCAGCCAATAATTCCCATTTTGCATTTTAGACCGTGATAAAGAGATTTACATTGGGCATTTTTCATTAAAAAAATTGGGAGGGGGGGGGAATTTCGTCAGAAATTTTAGTGCAATTGCAAGTGCGATTTACATTACTTGTTAACACTGTCTGTTGTCCGTGCAAACCTTTGAGATATCACACACCAGCGTGTGCACAATTTAAAATTTGAAACAATTTATTCTTTCCATGGTTAAACCTTGGTGCATGCTTCCTTTATCATTCTTCACATTAGCATTAAGGACGTTCGCGCGAAAAGCTTCTACAGATAATGAGTTACCTATGTCAGAAATGGAAAAAAATTGGGGGGTCACCGACTTCGTTTTCGAAATAAAGCGCGTCAAAAACTACCCCAATTTTGACAAATCGGCCCTCGTAACTCGACATGGCCTCAGTGCTTGTTAGTTGAAAAATATTAAAAATGATTCGCTGTAGACCCACTTTCTTAGTCAAATTTTACTTAAGTGGGTCTGTTAAGTAAATAATTTGAACCGGTGTCATCCTTTTAGTTAGATTCAACCTCTAAGATCGAATTTAATGAACACCGTGCAGCTTCAATAATAGTAGAATTTGATGATGCGAGGGCAGATTTTCTTTAATTTTTCACAAAACGTAGATCATCGGCAAAGAAAGTGATCTATCAAAAGAAAATGTGGGGTCACCGAACATTTAAGAGAGTTAAACCCGTGCATAGATATTAAAGTGCCCACTAGCGCTATATATCTCCACATTTTTTCAACAGCGCGCACGCTTAATGCATGACGTGGCATGACATCACGAAGTGAATTGTGTGAGCAGTAAGGATGCGCAGAAACAATTGGCGTGAACGTCCTTAAATGATTCTTGTTAGCCTGAAAGAATCGGAGTCTGAAATCACTTTGATGGGGGTGATCTGCTGTCAAAAGTCAGAGATGAAACATGAATAAATTGAACACTAATTTCCATTTTGAACATCCCATTCAGTAAAATGGGGCTACCTTTTAAGAAGTTCCACTTCTCCCCGAAATTTTCCATTTGATTGAACCAAAAAGTCTTGTTCCATTTACTTGCCAACCGAAATTTCCTAATTTTTTTTTTTGGTAAATGGAGAACACCTTTTATAACCACAGTTAGGCTAAGGAACCAATCATTGTAATTAATGGCAGACTTTATATAGATAGTATAGTGACTGACTGACTGACTGACTGACTGACTGAATGACTGACTGACTGACTGACTGATTGACTGACTGACTGTCTGATTGAAGTCCTGAATATTTATTTATTTAGGTTCACCTAGTAACAAGAAAACTTAGACCAACAGTGAACTTGTCTGTCTTCATGGGTAATTTTTGTTTCTTAATCCCAAGCTTGAAAGTCTTATTTTTTTTCTGTTCTGTATCTGTTACAGGCAAAGAAAACCAAGCACTAAATGGCTGCCTTGAATTTGAAAGAACTACAAATTCCAAACAAATTTTTACCCAAATTCACAGATGGAAAGACACAGGCACTCTGCTTCAACACTGTTAACAGCACAGCATCTTGTGATTGAAAAATGGGAAGGAATGATATTGTGATAGTGTTTGTCTGAATTGTCACTAAAATTTGAACCAAAGCTTTGAAATCGAAACCATCAGTATTCCCTTGAAGAATTGTCCAGGGGACTTAAATATTTCAAATGTTGCGTTTTTAATCTTTACTAAATCAGCTTTAATTTTAGTCAACTTATTATACAGTGACTCCTGCCATCTCAAACATTCAAGGGCAGCAAAAAGTTGTTGGAGGTTACAAGAGTTCAATATGCCCAATCTTATAAATATCTGTGCATTACCTGTACTTTCATTAAAGATATTTTCAACATTGAATTGTGGAAGTAACTCCTCAGTCCTCTAAGATATAGCAATAATAATAATAATAATAATAATAATAATAATAATAATAATAATAATAATAATAATAATAATGGAACAACAACAATTAAATTATTTTTTATAGCACCAAAATCCCAAAGCCCAATGCCGCTTTAAACTCTTATACTGTAAATGTATGAGTTCAAAATAGGAACCAAGCAAGCTAGCAACAGAGTGAGAAGGCAGGTGGGGGTGTAAAGGAGCAATAGAAAATTCAGAGTTCAAATTTTTGGAAGCACTAAAAAGACCTGCCATTTCACACTTGCACAATTTTGAACTTTTAACTTTCTTGAAAAAAGCTCAAAGTAGCATTTTCAGAGCCAGTGGATTGAAACATTTTTCTGAACTGCATGCCCCCAGACCTCCCCCCCCCCCCTAAAAGGTCACGCCTTCTGCGCTCACAACACATGTCTTGTTAACCTGTGAACAGGCTCCGCAGTGAGGAAAAAGCGCAAAAATAAATCAGCGAGCGGTTCGTTCTCGCCCTTTGTTTTCTTCGTCCTTTCCTTTTCTTTGCTCTTTCCCCGTCCAGAGAGCCTGTTCAAACAGGCTAATGCCTTGTCTGTTCTGAGAGTGTGGCTAGGGCCATGACAGAACACAAGATGAAGGGATTTGGCAATCATCAGCCCGGGTGACGTTTTTAATTTGGCATCCTTTTCCGTTCTGTTCATCCCAAGGCTAAGTGCCTGGAATAGCCATTTGTAACAAACCTGGGCCATAATTTCTACAAACAATGATAAAGCATGAGGTGCACACTACACCGGGGATATGGCCAGTACCTTATGCATTCGCACAGCCATTTCACCTGGGCAGTGGCAGCCATGGACAGCTGCTGGCCATACCATGGGGATAGTGTTATTTGTGTCTCCTGCTTTACTATTTTCCATTATTTTTAGTTCTCTAAGCTTCCAAGTTTTTGCAGACATAAACGGTAGTGTACCTTTAACAGGATAACCGAATTATTACTGGCAGTAACTCATTCCCAAGGGACTTTTCCAGCCAGCTCCATCAAAAGTGACTTGGTAAGTTACATCATACCCTACAAGGCAGGCGCTAAATGTGGATGGAGTGGGAAATTGGCAAATGCGAGACAAAAGCGTGGAACAGAAACAAAAAGGAAAGGAAATATTAACCTGAGTATCAGGAAGGTTAGAAAGGAGAAGGTGGTCCCCCTCCTTCCTCTCAAGCTTCGCCCTTGCTAGTTATTGCCCCTTACGCTCCCCTTTTGTCGCCTGCTACAAAGGCTACAGTGACCGAATTCAGGGACGTAGCTACCTGTACGCACGTGCGTATCTGAAAATTGTCGAAGGGTAAAAAACAAACGAAACAAAAAAAAAACAAAAAACAACAACAACAGAAATATAAAACAGACGGGAAATAAGCAATGGTTGGAAAAAGCACAATCTTTGCATCAACTTCCCTTATTTCTTTAAAGTGTTAATTTCTCGAAACAAAGGACACCGTTTTTCGCACATTCCAGAGAAGCCATGTGATTGGTGGACTCAATGTTGAGGGTAGTATAGGCATAGGCGGAAAATTAGGGGGCTGAGGATGACTAAGGCTCAATTCAGATCTAGACGTGAAACTTTTCAGCAGCCGAACTCAATTCGAATTAAGGCTTCCCAAATTAGATAGTAAGATTTTCAACATGTATTATTCGTCCGTTCTTACGATCACCATTTCTTTGCATGATTGCTTTTGTTGTGCACGAAACGAAAGAGAAATTTCCTCACTGAAAAGCCATGATGGACTGGAGACGGCGGCTTTTCTGTATCAACGCTGCTTATCGCAATATATTTGAAAGGAAGAATTATGAAAGCTATTATCTCGATTGTACTCTCACACAGACAAAGAATCAGATATGATCAAGGAGGCTGCTGGCTATGGTGAGCAAGGGGAAAAGGGGGGGAAAAATCTCATTTTTTTTTTCGAAACACCACTTTGTTGCAGGTTTAGCCTCTGAGGTATTTTATCTTTTGGGTAATACCCTGAGTGTCAGAGTTTTCACTTTAATTAATCCCTTGTTTGAAACTCAAGCGGCAAAACTGTGACAACGAGGCGTAATGGGTCGAGGGAAAAAATGTCTCGGGGCCTTTTTAAAACAACGATGCAGTTTTTTTTTCATCCTCTTGTATATTTTAAGAAAGGGCCTACGAAGTCAGGGGTAATGACATCCATTTAGTAAATCAACCAATTTTAACTTTTCCAGGTGGCAAACAGAATCGTTCATTCCAAGCCAAATTATTAACGAAATTCTGATCTGCGTGCTGTAAAAATAAGGAACAGACACAATAGCATGGACTATCAATTTGGAAGAGCTAGTTTGATCGATTCAAGGAGCAACAACTGTCCGATTTTCATAAACTATAGTCCATAAATAACTAAAAATAGACACTACTGTGTTAAAAGGATACTAATTTTAGACACATTTCCAGCCAATTGAGAAGACTTAAATTTCAAATTTTCCCCAGGGAGCAGTGCCTTCGATTCTTACCCTCCTAGTATGCTCAAGACCTAGTTGCTATTCCATCCGGTTCATGTATAACCTCACCATACTGTTAAGAAAAGCAAATGCAACCAAGGAATGTGAAAACGTTGTGAGAGAACTGAGAATTTGGGGTGGTTTTGCAAAATTGTGCGTACCTCTGGAAAATCCTGGCTACGCCCCTGGCGATGTCATTGTGCTATGACTTCGAGAGCATCGAAAGAATTCTTAGACCCCCCCCCCCCCCCCCATTCAATGATATACTGCTGCAAAGCTTAACGTTTGTGGAACAAAACAAGCAACATTGATTGGGGGTAGGGGGGATGTCTTGTGCAGAGAGTGCAGTTTGATAGTGTAACAGGTAGAAAAATACCCTACAAAATGAAAGTGTCTCAACACTTCTTGTCGCTCATTGTAGTTTCATCATCATAGATTTCACCAAATTTCAGTCACCACCACTGCCACCATCATCATTATTATCATCATATCAGGCGTAAACGGGGAGGGTGTAGGGGGAGCGAGAAAGTAGGAGCCTGTTCCAGGCGTTCAGATAGTGGAGCGCGAGCGAAAAATAAAGCCAGCGAAAGAGCGGGAAAAAAACGAGGGGAGTGCTCTTCCCCAGTCTCCCCTCGTTTTTTTCCTCCTCTTTCGCTCCCTTTCTTTTTCGCTCGCGCGCCACTATCTGAACGCCTGGAACGGGCTAGCAAGTAGGCAAAAATGGGAGATCTGGGTCCATTTTTTCTTCCCCTTTCCAGCTGCCCCTACGGCTTCCCCATTTACACCTGCTACACAGGCTACCATTTTCATCACCACTTCCGCCATCACCACTATCGATGATCATCATTATCTCCATTATCATTTTCACCACCACCACCCAATGTTTGGTTCCAGAAAATATCCATACCCACCCCATGGTTGGTCACTGGAAATTCTGAGGGGTGGGGGACTCAAAGGCCAAATTTTTTAAAGGCAAGTATGAAGCTAAACTGGAATTTGCGGAGGAGTGCCCAGGGGGCTTCAAAGTAAAAAGCTATCCATGGGTGAGGTATGGGTATTTTCTGGAACCATACAATATCCATCATCGCATGATCACCATCGTCATCATCATCCTCATCATCATCAGCAGCATCATGATCATCATTCATCATTATTAACTTCATCATCCTGACTACCATGACCACACCACCACCACCATCTTCATCATCATCATCAGTAGCAGCAGCAGCAGCAGCAGGAGTATCAGTAAAGAAATAGTTCACGCAATGCAGAAAAGTGAACACTGCGAAGTAGAGTTAGCCTCCAACTCAGACATTCCTTGGGCTCCTCACACATTCGGGGTGGGGGGGGGGGGGTGGGGTGTGAGCTAATGACAAGTGCTAAGGACGTTTGCATTGGAGGCTAGTAATCGGTAACCTGGAGTTAAGAGGGAGCCCACCGGATAACAGTCATTTCCCCTCAATGGTTTGCTATTTAGGTTGTCAATTTGTAAGACGCTTACAGTGAAAAATTTACAATTAACAGGCTCAAGTAAAATATACACGTCAGTTACGTATTACAAAGCCTGCTTTCATAAAACAAGTCAAGATAAGAGACTGATTTGGTACAGTCGTTCCCAGTGTACCAGAAGATTCACTTTCAGTGCAAAACAAGCTCCAGAAGACAGGAAACAGTAGCACAATCTGGCGGTGGTTTTATGTAACGGGGGGCCGGGGGGGTGTTTACATCAGTAATATCGGTCCGGTGCAAACACATCGCAGTTTGGTTTTGTGGCTCTGTATTCGTTTAGATGAAGCCGGTTCAAAATCTCGTATTGACATGAGTCATGCCGTTATGGGTTCGCCCCAGTAGCTGTACCGGATTAAAATTATCATTCCGATACGAAAACTCAATTCGGTATTACGTAAACGCGGTATGGATGTTCGTTTTACATTCCTTTTAATTCCTATTCATAAAAACGGATTATGTAAGCGCGATATAAAGTACTTCTTTCGAACTAGGTTTAATGCTGCACCGTTGTCTTGTTAGAACCCCCCCCCCCCCCCACCCCCACCCCGTAGTGTTCTACTTTTTTTACCCATTATCTCTGCATTATGCTTAAGACATCAAAAGTACATGTATGTCGGTATGAAGGCGGATTTTTTTAATACACCGGATGTTTTTAAGCATTATCACATATCAAACCACAATACGTCAAAGGAAGAGGGAAACAAAATCCTTCACATTTGGTTGAATAAACACACTTAAAGAACGAGCAAATAATTAATTAAACTGCCAAAACACGAACGGAACTCTACTGCATGTTATTTTTAGCGGGTTTTAAATTTCAGAGTAAACGTACCAAGCATCTCACTAATGATAGGTAGGTTTAATTTTGCGAACAGGCAAAGTTAAGTTGCATTTTTATTGTCACTATTCAGGAAACCAGAATATTAACGAGCGAAATATCCTTTTTTTTGAGATCACAGCAGGTAAAAATAAAACCTTCTTAAAGTACTCTTAGGTTAACACCCCATTCTGATCGTCTGTCGAATTCTCTCTTCTAGTCTGTTTTTACTTATTGTGGAAACTGTTGGGAGAATTTTCAAGAAAACAGTTTCTCTTTGGTGATCAGTTTCTTAGTTCTTAAGACTTCTGTCCCTGAGAATGTATTTATCGACAACAATCAACGAAAGAACTGCAACTGTATTGTTAATAAATGTTGTAAAATTTGCCGGTCCTTGACCATCCAAACAAATTTGTCCCAGTGGTGTTCCATTACCAGAAATCACAGACATTTTGAGCCCGCGTGAAACAGCAAGCGGCATATCGTTTGACACAAGAATTTCTCGATCGTCACGAAAGCGTTGTCTGTGAATAGTAAACACCGTTCCGAGCCGTCTAAAGAGCTTAATAAAATAACCACGCAAAAATACAAAGGGAAACGATTAAGATAGTTTTAACCAGTGTAAAATTTTTAATTCAGGACACAGAAGACGCTCAAAGTCCATGATATTCTTCTGTACCGCCTGTAACGCAATAATTCCTCTGTTGCCGACAACAAATAATTCCGTCTATTCTACAGGATTCTAATGTTTTTAAAACGAAGAACCGATCTTAGCTTTATCGAATAAACAGTCTATGCATCCTTGTCCGTTGTTGTGATGTTGCTTGTGATCGATCTCCAGCTTTTCACGCTCACTAAGGAAAGACGACATTTTTTCTCGAAGGAAAACTGTAGAATTATTTCCCTTGCAGCAAAGAGAGAACCGAATATTATTAAGGAGTCCACGTTACAGCTATCCAGCGTTATCCCCCTTAAAAAAGCAGCCAAAAATGGCGGTCGAAGTCAACAAAAATCTACAAGAAAGCCTTGCTTTCGGCGACGGATTGCAAGCGAAACGGTGCTTTCCGGTCATTTTGAACAACGACAGTAATCTTGAAATTGTGCTTTTTTCAAGTAAATTTGGCGGAGCGGTTTAAAGCAAATAGAAGCGGATTTCTATGGCATTTTAAAGTGTAAACATCTAGCAATGTTTTGCGAGCGCGGCACCGCGGAACCGATGTAAACAGCCCTTGCAGGAAAGAAGAGAAGGTAAGCTAGTCGCCCTCTTTGTGAAAAAATAATAGAGTTAAAGGAGCTGTGTTATGTCTGTCACAAAAGCAGAGTTGGCGGATCGTGCTTCGGCGCAATGTACATAAAAATTACGGTTATAAATACTACAGTAGATTTTCTTTTCATTCAGACCGCGGCAAGTAGTCGGGAAGCTGTTTTAAGTATGGAAATTCCATTTTTCCTTTTGTGCCCATACATTTTACTACTAAATCGGCGGCCATTTTTAAAGCGCCGAACGACCCTCTGTCCGCCATTTTGTCGTCAATTTCTGGTAATGCTGTGGTGAAGTTTGTTACACTATACAAATTTAGACCTACCTTTCGTGTCTATGATGGAAGCCGGCCAAACTTAAAATATGACCATTCGAGTTAAGGCCATTATTGCCATGTACATTCCTATGGCACCGTCTTTCATGTGTACAAGGTGGTTGTTCCCTAGTTATTAACTACTAACTATTAACTTCATATTGTAATATTTTAAAACTCCATAAAACCTTTAAAATATATATATTTTTCTAAATGTTGACCCCCGTAAAACATCCGGAAAATCACCAAAAAATCCACAGACATCGATATGACATTGATCTACAAACTACTTGAGCTGTTTTGGAATTGCTTAAAACGGCAACGAAATTATTTCAGAAAATCGCCAAGATGTTGCAAAAACGATATTTAACCGTTAATGTTTCCCTTAGTTAATGAAAGGGGCGTTTTCGAAGGGAGGCTGTTTGTCTCAACTTAAATATACACTTTTCAAATCTGACGCAAGAGCTGTGACAGTTGGCGTTTGGTTACAAAACTTAACGTGCAAGCAGCAGAATATTTAAGTATTGCATTAAAGAAACACCCCAACAAAACAACACCCAAGTTTCTGTTAAGCCTCTTGTATTAAGGTTCTGCTATCTTAAGCAAGGTAAGTAATCTAAACTAAAGCCTTGAGGTAGATTAAACAAAGGGGGAAAAGAAAAGGAAGTGCGGTGGCGTGTAGAGTTTTTTTTTTAATTTAACAACTAAAATACGATGACCTGGGTTCCGGAGTGTGTTTGGCAAAACATCTAAAGACATGGGATCTGTCTCTCGAAACTTTCGTAACAGGCTTACAGGGCCGAACACGTGTAAAAATTCTATGTTTATTAATGTGAAAAGCGGATTTTAAATATGTTTGGCAAAAATTCGAAAGACATCTGGGACCTGTCTCTCGAAACTTCCGCTAACTTACAGGGCCCAAACACTTATAAAATTCTATGTTTATTGATGTGAAAAGCGGTATTTAAAATTATTTTAACTTTGTGGAACACATTGACACGTTTGCTCTAAAAAAATAACACAAATCGAATGATTTGAAAAAAAAAAAGAGAAAATTTGTATGGCCGGTACGTTTTCGAGAGTTTCGAGAAACGAGTCCCTGGATCCATATTTATATTATCTAGAAACAAGTATTCAATTTTATGTTTAAAACAATTAGAATGTTATATATATAAAAAAAGCTAAAACTACAGAACCGATGTTCGATGAAGCCTGGCGTACGTTTTTCGAAATTCCAACTTTGGAGCCAATTTTGGGCACGATAGTTAACAATGTACCTTGGAAACTAAGACGCTTCTCAGCATGAGTTTTTGCCACAAGGTAGACACTTTTTTTTATCTTAAACACGTGAAAAAACTGTTGAAGATGAATGGTTCATAGTTTAACAACTGACATAAAATTGTGGAAGGAAGCTGTTTACGAGTGCATGTGATTATCTGGATCAGTGTGTTTTTTGTGTGTGCGGGAACCAAAAAAGACTGAAATCTTTTTGGAAAGCTAGATGACACATGAAACAGGCACACTTTCGCGTAATAAGCAGAATCTTGGAATCTCAGGATACGAGATGACGCTATTGCCTAAGTATGATAGCAGTTTGGCAAAAATTAATGGCAAGAAATTAAGTGGTCTTTTTTTAACCTTCTGGTTAATTTGCACCGAAATTTGACCTTTCGGTTATTATCGGGCTCTTCTCTCTTATTTCTATAGTACGTATCAATAATTTACATCGAATGTGACGGCAGTTTCTATGGGGATACTCGTTAACCATCAAAAATTAACGTTCACAATATAATTGTCAGAATGGTACGAGTAGTGAAGTGTTTAAAATAGTTGTAAAACCGTTGACCCTTTCATGCAAAATCACAATTTGTGAAGATGAAGTTGGCGACCGACTACTGCATATTTTTGGCATTTTTTTCAAGTTTCAGAAAAAAATCGAACGTTCTTTTTATAAAGAAAACAAACTACAAAAATAAAAGAAGATCCACTCCAAACACCGCCAATTTTTTTTTTGGGGGGGGTGGGTGGGGGTGAGGGAAGCCACCCCCATAAGATTTTTCCTCATTATATTTAGGTCGGGTTGCACGTGTAAATTTAAAGACGAGTTTGACTGAAAATATCTTGATTGTAGGCATGGATGCGAGACACCTGTTCCGTCTCTCAGTTCTGTTTGTCTTGGGTCAGATGCTTTACAGAGCAGTCACTCAACAATGTGGATCCGAAGTATCCATATTCGGATGGAAGTTACAAGGACACGTCTATCACACGGTGATGGCCGAACTTGGAGATGTGTGTGTGTCAGCCTGTCAAAAAGACAATCGCTGTCAAAGTTTCAACTTTGTGATCTCTGTCGGGATGTGTGAGTTCAGTGATAGAACGAAGGAAGCCAGACCGGAGGATTTCATTCCTGATCCAGAGAGATATTATTTCCGACGAGCCTTAAATAGAGGTAATAATTAGGCTCTGACTGGGGTTTTTTTGGTTTCCTGGGACGGGAAGCAACGGATTCCGCTCCCCCGCATTAACTCCAACAATATTAAAGCTATGACAACGAAATTTAGAGAGCCAAAAAAGTCGTTCTAAAATGTCCCCTTTGAGGTCCCCAACATAAGCTGATGACGTCATAAAGAGGAATTAATGTACTCAAAGGGTGGTAATTTTGGGCCGCCATCTTGGATTTCTTCATGTTTTCAAAATCTCTGCAAAGCACTAAAATTTTACAAAAAGTAATCAGACTCAATGAAGAACATTGAAATGAACTAAAGATGTAAAAGTTATTGAAAGGACGTTATATTATTTTTCATTTATATGAAAGAAAAAATTGCAAAATCTAAAAAAAAAATGGCTTCAAAATGTGGCTGCCATGGTAATTTCAAATTTGATGAAAAGGAATTGCTACACCAAATTGTTCCCAGTTTAATTTTAGGAAAATTCAACAAGTTTGGTGGCTCTAGGTTACGTACAAAAGTCTGAAAAGTTCACAGTCCGAGCGGGCAGATTCCTCCCAGGGTCCCAGAGGGGGGTGGGGGGGAGCTGGGGGTCCTTTGGAACCCTGGAGCCCTGAGCCTTTCTCAAACCGGAGCCCAGACAGAAATGCTGATTCTGGCCAAATGGAACCCTAGAATGGAGCGATGGAGCCCTGCATTTAAAGGGCCGGTGCCCTGAACCCCTTTAAGACCCTGAAGAGTGAATGAAAATGCTATTAAGAGCGGTTTGCTGTAAGAACCGACTAAGGGTATGCAAGATAGAAAAATCTGATTTTCTCAAAATCTGCCAGAATAAAGGCTTTGGTGAAGTAGTTCTAAAAATACAAGTTTCGGGTCGTTTAGATTTTTATTTATTTTTTAGTGAATATTTTCGTATTTTGCCCTGCGCGGCAGTCAAAATCAACGCCAAAATCGGGACTTTTCCGGAAACTCCTGTTCAAATATTCAAAGTGTCCTAAATAAGATTAACCCTGGGAGTTAAAAGATCTTATTTTCTCTGTTTATTAGCAGTGTCCAAGTTTTATGAAAAGCGAACGTGAATTTTTAACGGAATTTTAAAATTTATACCCAACAACGGTCGTTAGCGACAACCCAATTTAGGCTAAATTCAAGGCTCAAAAAAGTACTCTGGTACATGGCTTTACACAACAAGACTATACTCCGGGAAAGAACAATCACTTCAACTAAACATCAGCCGAAAAACATTTTGGGACAAATAAAACGGGGAATTTTGAGAGCGCTTTGAAAACAGGCTACTTGAGTAATATGAGCGACCCTTTGACCTTTCATGTCAACGGAAATCAACACACAGCAGCTCTTAAAATGTGACTTTCCTTCGCCAGAATACGAGTTTGCTTGTTTTTCTAGAACGTTTTCAAATAGAGGAAACTAGGATTTTGAATTTGGAGGCCTTTGTTCCCAATAATGAGCGATGTTGGGCAATTTAGAGAAGTATGTTATGAAATTGACCTACTCTATTGACTATTTATCACCGAATTATACATTCAAAGTCTGTTTACAACGGGAATGCGGAATCAATAACGAAGTAAAAATCCGATTCATGAAATGCTTAGGAAATAACTCTTACCTAAGTGAGCTTTTCCTGGCTAGAAACTACAACTTTTGTTGCAAAACACATAGCGAGATCGCCGAGCCGTGTTGCACGTGAGTTGTCAAATGTTTCTACAGTGCGGCCGAGGTTCCCTATGTTAACGATTAACCAGATTTAGGCCCGCAAAGCGTGCAGTCGGAAACAACACTATGGTGAGGAACGCTTGTGCTTCATAGGAAAAAAGAAGGGGAAAAAGGAAAAAGAGAGCTTTTATTACATATATCATTATTATTATATATATATTTTTACATCCAAACCGGTGACACGTACAATAGAGTTCATCTGTTGCTGATAGGTTGCCGGAGGAAATTTGATGTTCACAACAAATATTAGTCCAAGAAAGTAGTTTGAGGGCTTATATGAAGTTTGCACATCAAATTTCCCAGGGAACCTATCGCACATAGGGCCTGAGACAGAATCCCTCTATTGCTTTTATCGTCCAACGCTAATTTTTGAGCGAAAATTGCCAATATGCGTTGATAGGTGCCACTGAGGAGAGACAGTATCGCGTCACGTGATCGATTTCGACCAAATGCAGCACACTAAAATTTAGCGTTGCAGTAGAAAAGGTTAGCGTCTTGTTGAACAAGCAACTGAAGCGTAGTAAACACACAAAATTCGTTCAATTATTCACTCCAGAAGGCTCTTCAAACTCCCATTCTTAGTGAAACATTTTACCTTTTGGTAAATAAAACACGTAAAACCCACAAATCAGACTGAATGTCTTTCTCTAGTTTTCGATAAAACAGCAGCCACTTCCCTCGACTGGTTCCGCTACCGCAGAAGGTGCTGTGATTTGTGAATTGCATGGGATACATATGTGCGCACGCACAAGCAGTCTTTAGCACGGCTGTTTTCAGCCTTTTCTTGCTGCCTTTCCTATGCATGTCGCACAGGTTCAACTTGTCATAAGCGATAAGATTGTAAAAATAATAATAATAATAATAATAATAATAATAATAATAATAGTAATAATAATAATAATAATAATAATAATAATAATTTTATACTACTGTTCTACTGTTCTTACCCCCTTCCCCCTACCCTTGGTTACATAACTCAACCATGGACTTGGCCGCATTTTATTTCTTTGCTAAGAGTCTTTAATTAGAAGGTCTAATGACCGCTAAGAAAGAAAGATATTGCACCCTGCGCCATGGGAGAAATACATCTGCCCAAGCCAAAATACTAAAAAAAACACTCCTAAGCATGGGTATGCTTAGCGTTTTCACGCTGCCTTTCTTATGCAAGTCGCACAAGTTCAGGCCAGTGTTGTAAGCGATGGCGTGCTATAACTGTACAAGCCCTATCTAATACAATCTATCGGGTATAGAACTTTTGCTTCTCTAGCGCAGCACTATGACTTAACCGCTTACCACGAAGTAAAAAGCCAATTCGCCTATCAGAGTAACGCAGCTTATAAATTATTCTCGAAGAGAACAACTCATCCATCGTGCAGTGGGGAACTAGTACCTGGAGAACAACCTCGACCTATCTGCTTTCTTGGCAACTCGAATATATGTCAAGTTCTTGCCTGTTCCCAGTTTGTTGCGCAACTTTGATTAGTAGTCACTTTGTTCATGGCAAATGTTTCAGTAAAAAAATTAGGCCAGTATTTTCCTTTGCCAACGTCAAACGCTCTCTCTCCGAACTGTTGCCGTGTCACAAGAAAACTCAAAATTGATTAACATGTTTACACCGTCGAATTTACTTGAGGAAGTTGCAAGTGACAGTCGCAAACTATTTGTAAATCGTGACAATCATTCATGTGTCTAAGTTCGTGAGTTCCGATAGCCTGCGTAGTAACACTTCCGAAGACTTTTCCGCCTTTTTGAGGCATTTTGTGTTTTGGCCGCGCCAAATTAAGGCGTGCGCAAAAAAGGAAGGAGCGGAAAGTGGGGGGGGGGGGGGGGGAATGGAGGCAGAAAAAGGAAACGCTTGCCCGCAAACGCCACAAGTTTGAAAAACGTCCCTTTAGCACTCAAGGTTTGGTGAATTCATAGCGTGACAGCTTGACAATAAAGCAACAAATAACAGATCACCGGATGTTACAAATTTACTTTCGTCAAAATCAAAACATGCTCCACGTAAGTCAAACCCACAAACTGCAGAGACGAAGCACTCGGAGATGTGATGTCGAAACCTCGAAAGTTGGAAACTCAAAGGGGGGGCGCTTCAGGATTTGTCGTTGTAATTTCAAAGTTAATAAATTTGGAAATTTATCTCTGCTACGAAAATCGGTTTTATTTCTTCGGGAACCTTTTCAAAGCGTCGGAAAGCAAGGATTCTTAAGGAGCAATTCTTGCTGATATCTTCAGAGTGGTTGCAGTGGAAGTTGTTGAAAACTTGCATAGCTATTTTCGGAACGTGTCTGCAATCTTTGTGCTCGAAAAATTAGGAACTTAAGGGCATTATTCGAAGTTATTCGGAATGCAATAAGTATATCGAGTCTCCTGTTTCCCAAGCTCCACCAAATCAGGGTATCAACTTGTCTAAACGGCTGTTCAAACGTCCATCAGGCAACAGTCTTTGTAGAAAGAGAAAGCTTCCCGAAAGCCCTGAGATTTGAAGCCACCGAACAGCCGCCTTCTAGAGTCAAACCTGGCCATGGAAATTTTCCAGCTGGAGAGAAACAGTTAATTAGTTGTGTTGATGCGGACACGCTCAAATTAACTTAACTGATTTGATTGACGTTCTTTGGCGTACGGGTTTTTCAAAATCGTGGGGTTTGAGGACAAAAGCTTTTTTCTTCCGTTTTCCCGGCCCCTTCTCCCACTTCTTTTGCGCTCGGCCCAATTTTTGCGCGGCCAAAAAGCGAAAAATGCTTCGAACGTACGAAAACCCTAGGCCCACAGAAACGTCTGCTACACAGGCTAGGGTTTCGATAGTGTCTACCTCTATGTCACAAGCTCCTTTTTCTCTTTCTGGGTAACCGAAATCCACTCTGCAGACACCCGTCCAGGTATTGACCGTCTTTAGAGTACATGATGCTACACAGCAGTTGATAGCACCCAGCGTACTCACGTCGTAGGATAGCGGTGTCGATCGTGGGATTCTTGATTCCTTGAGTTATACAGCAGAGTTCTCTTGTGATGTCGGCGACACGGGCAGTTGTTGCTTCTGTTTTTGTTCTTATTTTTCGCTCTGGCAATGCAGGTGGGCAAGGGTCTTAACATATGGTTACTGTGCTGAATGCAGTAAAATCTGTTTCCTACCGGTAAAGCATGCTATCTTGTTGAGAATCATTGTCCTGATGATTTGCGGAGTATTCAGCATTTTTCCAGGGACAGGCAGAGGAACCGCTGCCCAAACGGGAGATATTAAATGAGAAAAATCTCTGTGATACCTGCCAGATTGTACTGGATGAAGTACTTTTTTAAGTATAAAATTAAATTTTTCACAACCTCATCGCATATGACTGACTCGAACCTGTGCGACATCCATAGGAAAGACAGCATGAAAAAGCTTGTCTACGTGTGTGGCTGCTGTATCATCGAACACGAGCAGTGAGAAAGACATTTGTGAAGCAAAGGAAATAGGAGCAGCAAGCGGGCAGCACTATAAGGCTCTAACCCTAAAGGCCACCGACATTGGGAGAACTTGCTTAGTAGTACGTGTCACCGGTTTGAACGTAAAAAAAAGTATATAATAATAAGTATATATGTAATAAAAGCTCTCTTTTTCCTTTTTCCCCTACTTTTTTTTCCTATCAAGCACAAGCGTTCGTCACCATAGTGTTGTTTTGCGACTGCACGCTATGCGGGCCTAAAATCTGGTTAATCGTTAACAGAGGGAACCTCGGCCGCACTCTAGAAACTGACACTTGACAACTCACGTGCAACACTTGCTATGTGTTTTGCAATGAAAGTTGCAGTTTCCAGCCAGGAAAAGCTTACTTAGGTAAGAGTTATTTCCTAAACATTTCAAGAATCGGTTTTTTACTTCGTTATTGATTCCGCATTCACGTTGTAAACAGACTTTGAATGTATAATTAGGTGATAAACAGAGTAGGTCAATTTCATAACATACTTCTCTAAATTGCCCAACATCGCTCATTATTGGGAACAAAGGCCTCCAAATTCAAAATCCTAGTTTTCTCTATTTGAAAACGTTCTAGGAAAACAAGTAAACTCGTATTCTGGCGAAGGAAAGTCACGTTTTAAGGGCTGCTGTGTGTTGATTTCCGTTGACATGAAAGGTCAAAGGGTCGCTCATATCACTTAAGTAGCCTGTTTTCAAAGCGCTCTCAAAATTCCCCGTTTCATTTGTCCCAAAATGTTTTTCGGCTGATGTTTAGTTGAAGTGATTGTTCTTTCCCAGAGTATAGTCTCGTTGTGTAAAGCCATGTACCAGAGTACTTTTTTGAGCCTTGAATTTAGCCTAAATTGGGTTGTCGCTAACGATCGTTGTTGGGTATAAATTTTAAAATTCCGTTAAAAATTCAAGTTCGCTTTTCATGAAGCTTTGACACTGCTAATAAACAGAGAAAATAAGATCTTCTAACTCCCCGGGTTAATCTTATTTAGGACGCTTTGAATATTTGAACAGGAGCTTCCGGAAAAGTCACGATTTTGGCGTTGATTTTGACTGCCGCGCAGGGCAAAATACGAAAATATTCACTAAAAAACAAATAAAAACCTAAACGACCTGAAACTTATATTTTTAGAACTAGTTCACCAAAGCCTTTATTCTGGCAGATTTTGAGAAAATCGGATTTTTCTATCTTGCATACCCTTAGTCGGTTCTTACAGCAAACCGCTCTTAAACTTTTGTCTTGTGTTAATTACGTTGTTTTTGGTCAGTTGTGCATTTCGGTGGAACTTTTACCGTCGAGGGGTCTTTAAACAATCTGGTCTGACGTCTTACAAAAACCTCGGACAATCGTTAGTAATCGTCACAAGACTTCGGTTGATGTTAGGTTACCGTAAGAAGACTTGAGTTATCTTTAGAAACTTGTTGGTAACTTCGGTCATGTAGCGAGAAATCTTCGGAAGCCTTTCCATGGTATCTCCGCACTTGTCTTGGAATGGTTATTATTAGTTTCCACCCGCCTCCAATAGCCCAAGCTAATTTGCGGGTGGAAGTACAAATTTGTAATGAAACCTGCGGTTGTTGTAATAGAATTGTTGTTTTTGCCGTGTGTGTTTTTTTTTTTGGTGGTCAGGCGTGCAGCTACGTGAAATGAAGTCGTCTCATAAAGTGCCATGAGTGACATCATAACAATGAACGTAAAAAGAAAAAAAACTTAATCGATGACTTTATCTCATTGGACTCATTTTCCATCCTTAACATGCCTTAACATCATTAAAGAATGTCGAGACTTGCATCATTTTTCTTTCCAGTCCCCCTCGGTTCCATTCCTGAGCTTCCAGCTGAGACATGCAAAGAAATCAAAGCAAGTGAAGGACAAGCGGTCAGCGGCAAATATTGGCTGTCTAATATTAAACCAGGCATGGCTGTGCTCGCTTATTGTGACATGAAGACAGAGGGTAGGTTATTTTTGATGTAATAATGTGAAGCCTTAGATGAACTGTTCACACCACATTACGACTAAAAAGGTAAGGGAGGGGGATTGAGATCTGCAGCCTATATCTTCGCATCCAGGCAACAATTGAAGAGCTACCTTTTATGCTGCATGTGGTCTTATTTTCAATGGCATCGGCGCTTATTATGCATGAGCCAAAATGCCAAATTAGAAAGCAACTGCTCTGGGGTCTATTAAGCCGATTGATTGAGACTATAGGCCTATGTATGTTTGAGTCTTTAGTTGGTGCGGCTTTTATTTTAGCGCCTTATAGCGCTTTTCAAATGAGTGTCGTAAAAACCCAAAACGGAGTGATTACCCCAGCCAATCACAACAATCATTAATTGCCTAATGAACTAATCAGAACTCGAAGCAAATACATGTAACCGGTTCCAAGCGCGGGAAAACGCGTGCGAGCAAGTCGCGATACGGTCGTGATTGGTTTGAGTTTTACTTGAGATTGGTTGAGAAAGTTGCGCGATTTCTTTTTAACCAATCACCGAGCGAAGTACAGCAAAACCAAATCAAAACGCGAATTACTTTCGACACTCAATTGAAAACCGCTCTTAAAGCAAAGTAATCACTCTCACCTATCACCACATATGAAAACAACAGAGTGAACCAATCAGAAATCGAAGCGATTACATGCAACCATCGCTAAGCTCGGGAAATCGCTTGCGAAAAAGAGACAGTTAGTTTTGGTTTAACTTCTCATTGGTTGAGAAAGTGGTCCCATTTACTTAAACCAAACACAAAACGTGGTAAAACTAATCCAAAGCCAGGTAAAAACCGCTAAAATGTTGTTGCTGTTGTTGTTTCAGACGTTGACGAGTGCAGCGCGTCTTCCCCCGTGTGTGATGTAAATGCAAAATGCAAGAATACTGGCGGCTCGTATCGTTGTACTTGCAACACAGGATTCACTGGCGACGGGAAAACTTGCCAAGGTTAGGGAGAACGGCTCAGTAATAAATGAATTTGCTTAAAAAAAAGAGTCACTTTCATGCCCAATCTCGGCGAAAACTGTTGTTTCAAAATTGAAATTTTCTGTATTGATGAATATAATGAGTATGGGAATTGTCAATGGGGAGCGCAGTGTGAATAAATCAATCAATCAATCAATCAATCAATCAATAAATAGTAAAAATTAACAAAAACGACAACTGTTACGTTCCGATTTTTGCGTATCTTCTCTGACGTATGCGACGCTAGGGATGAAACGTGGCCCGTGAATTCTTCACTATTGTGCTCACACAAAATTTCAAACACCACTTATTTTGCGTTATCTAACCTTGAGGTCGCTTTTTATATTTCTTTTCTTTTTATTGACGTCGACATTGTGCTTCTGTCAATAGATATCAACGAGTGCAGTGCTTCTCCTGCCCCATGTGACGCCAATGCCAACTGTCAGAACACTAAAGGATCTTATCTTTGTTCCTGTAAACCAGGATTTACCGGAGACGGGAAAACGTGTAAAGGTAGGAAACCAATTATAGTACGTTAACACTTACTTCAACTGACTCACTGTTGTAGAAGTTAAACCAAAACGATCTTTCTGGCTTATCAGAACCGACCTTTTTTTTTGCCACCAACAAAAATCCGATAATAAGAACAGTGGATAGTAAGAACAGTGGAAAAGGCGCATAAAGTCATGTTTAGTTGTGGTATTACTTCAATCTAATTGGTTCTGAGAGAGACGAAAGGTTTTTTTCCTTATAACCAGCCAGAAAGCATAACCAAGCAATGTGAATTATTCTCTCGGGAATCAATTTAAAACGCTCTAGCACTTCTAGCGTTCATATGTGCCAGTTTCCTCTTTTATTAGACCTGGTTAGTATATGTTGCTAGTCATATTTGATAAAATCGGTGTTCTAAAGGTTTGTATGTCTTTGATAGATATCAACGAGTGTAGTGCTTCTCCCTCCGTGTGCGGCGTGAATGCGAATTGTCATAACAATGAAGGATCTTATGTTTGTTCCTGTAAGGTGGGATTCACCGGAGACGGGAAAGTCTGTAAAGGTAATAAACAATAATAACAAGATATCAGGCATGTTCCATTTGCAAGCTCGCCATGCCAGACTTGATTTTTGAGATTTGATCAAATTCGTGGCAGCTGGAAACACAGCAATTCACAATTTTTAATTCTCAGAATGCCATTAAGCGGATATTTTTGTAGCTTGAGAAAACAGCCGACCTTTCGTGAGGTCGCTACCTGAGCCCTCGCAAAACGACGACTGAGTAACGAGCGCTGAAATTCCATACTGATGACGTGTCACTATTCGGTCTTGGTAGTGCTTCTGATTGGTTGTGCCGCGAGGGAATTTTCTTTCAACGAATCAGAAGCACTATGGAATTTCTGCGCTCATTACTCAGACGTCGTTTTGCCAGGGCTCGTTAGTAGCGACCCCGCGAAACGTCGGCTGTTTTCTCAGGCTAATATTTTTGGGTTACTTTAAATTCTTAATTATCATAATAACGTAGAAATCAGACCCAGAAATGATTGCCGTTGTTTGTTTTTACCTACCGTTTAATTCCCTTGTTTCTGAATGTTGCTGATACCAGCAAATTATTTTATCATAATAATAAAAACCCAGAATAGCTTGAGTCTACAGGCTTATGTGTGTTTGGATCTTTAGCTTGGCACAGTTTTGAGTATCTTAAAACCAAAACCAAATAGTAATTACTCTCACCTACACTCTCTTTTTTATAAGAACCTTTTTTATAAGAACGTCGACGAGGCTGGGATTGGCCAAAATTTTAAGAACATGTAAAGAACATAGCCAGGCTGAGATTTTGTTAAGAACGTCTTTATCTTGTCTTCATATTTGTAGAACAAGCTATGTGAGAATAAAATTAAGTGTAATAATTTGGTGAAAGTTATTTACAGCCTATATGAGCCCCAAATGCTACAAGTAGAATTGTTGTGACATCGTAAATCATCTTCCATTGAGTTTTTTTAAAAAAAGGAAACATGTATAACTTTCAGGAAATTGGTAGAACTTGACCTATTTGTTCTTTCCTTCATTCAGAACTATGATTTACTGAAATGCTTTTGTCTCAGGCTCAAATCGCAAAAAAAAGTAAGAACATTCAGTTCCGGTTCAGCCTCAGCTAAAAATTTCGACGTTCTTATTAAAAAAAAAGTGCATCACCACAGATGTAAACAACAGCGTAAGCCAATCAGAAATCGAAACGATTACATGTATCATCGCCAAGCGACTTCTCATTGATTGAAAAAATGGTGCAAGTTTTATTAAACCAATGGGAAAGCGTGGTAAAACAAATCCAAAGCAAGAGAGAAAAAAAGAGTCAAAATTTTGTTGTTTTTTTTGTTTTCAGACGTTGACGAGTGTAGCGCTTCTTCTCCCGTGTGTGACGTAAATGCAAAATGCAACAATACTCGCGGCTCGTATCGTTGTACTTGTAACACAGGATTCACTGGTGACGGTAAAACTTGCCAAGGTTAGCGAGAACGGCTCAGTAATAAATGAATTTACTAAAGCAAAAGAGTCACTTTCATGCCCAATCTCGGCGAAAACTGTTGTTTCAAAATTGAAATTTTCTGTATTGATGAATATAATGAGTATGGGAATTGTCAATGGGGAGCGCAGTGTGAATAAATAAATAAATAAATAACTAAATAAATAAATAAATAGTAAAAATTAACAAAAACGACAACTGTTACGTTCCGATTTTTGCGTGTCTTCTCTGACTTATTCGACGCTAGGAATGAAAAAACGTGGCCCGTCAATTTTTCACTGTTGCGCTCACACAAAATTCAAACACCACTTATTTTGCGTTATCTAATCTTGAGGTCACTTCATGTATTTCTCTTTTTTTTTATTGACGTCGACATTGTGCTTCTGTCAATAGATATCAACGAGTGCAATGCTTCTCCTGCCCCATGTGACGTCAATGCCAACTGTCAGAACACTAAAGGATCTTATCTTTGTTCCTGTAAACCAGGATTTACCGGAGACGGGAAAACGTGTAAAGGTAGGAAACCAATTATATAGTAAGTAAACACTAACTTCAACTGACTCACTGTTGTAGAAGTTAAACCAAAGCGATCTTTTTGGCTTATCAGAACCGACCCTTTTTTGCTACCAACAAAAACCCGACAATAAGAACAGTGGAAAATAAGAACAGTGGATAATGAGAACAGTGGAAAAGGCGCATAAAGTCATGCGTAGTTGTGGTATTACTTCTAATTGGTTCTGAGAGAGACGAAAGGTTTTTTTCCTTATAACCAGCCAGAAAGCATAACCAAGCAACGCGAATTATTCTCCCGGGAGTCAATTTAAAACGCTCTAGCACTTCTAGCGTTCCCTACGTGTCGGTTTCCTCTTTTATTAGACCTGGTTAGTATATGTTGCTAGTCATATTTGATAAAATCGGTGTTCTAAAGGTTTGTATGTCTTTGATAGATATCAACGAGTGTAGTGCTTCTCCCTCCGTGTGCGGCGTGAATGCGAATTGTCATAACAATGAAGGATCTTATGTTTGTTCCTGTAAGGTGGGATTCACCGGAGACGGGAAAGTCTGTAAAGGTAATAAACAATAATGATATCAGGCATGTTCCATTTACAAGCTCGCATTGCCAGACTTGATTTTTGAGATTTGATCAAATTCGTGGCAGCTCGAAACACAGCAATTCACAATTTTTAATTCTCAGAATGCCATTAAGCGGATATTTTTGTAGCTTGAGAAAACAGCCGACATTTCGTGAGGTCGCTACCTGAGCCCTCGCAAAACGACGACTGAGTAACCAGCGCAGAAATTCCATACTGATGAGGTGTCACTACCCCGTCTTGGTAGTGCTTCTGATTGGTTGTTCCGCGAGGGAATTTTCTTTCAAGCAGTCAGAAGCACTACCAAGATCTGGGTAGTGACACGTCATCAGTATGGAATTTCTGCGCTCATTACTCAGACGTCGTTTTGCCAGGGCTCATTAGTAGCGACCCCGCGAAACGTCGGCTGTTTTCTCAGGCTAATATTTTTGCGGTACTTTAAATTCTTAATTATCACAATAACGTAGAAATCAGACCCAGAAATGATTGCCGTTGTTTGTTTTTACCTACCGTTTAATTCCCTTGTTTCTGAATGTTGCTGATACCAGCAAACTATTTTATCATAATAATAAAAACCAAGAATAGCTTGAGTCTACAGGCTTATGTGTGTTTGGATCTTTAGCTTGGCACAGTTTTGAGTATCTTAAAACCAAAACCAAAAAGTAATTACTCTCACCTACACTCTTTTTTTATAAGAACGTCGAGTCTGGGATTGGCCAAAATTTTAAGAACATGCAAAGAACATACCCAGGCTAAGATTTGGTTAAGAACGTCTTTATCTTGTCTTCATATTTGTAGAACAAGCTATGTGAGAATAAAATTAAGTGTAATAATTTGGTGAAAGTTATTTATTGGGATATCGGAAATCATCTTCCATTGAGTTTTTTGGAAAAAAGGAAACATGTATAGCTTTTAGGAAATTGGTAGAACTTGACCTATTTGTTCTTTCTTTCATGCAGAACTATGATTTACTGAAATGCTTTTGTCTCAGGCTCAAATCGCAAAAAAAAGTAAGAACATTCAGTTCCGGTTCAGCCTCAGCTAAAAATTTCGACGTTCTTATTTAAAAAAAAGAAAAGAGTGCATCACCACGGATGTAAACAAGCGTAAACCAATCAGAAATCGAAACGATTGTATGTATCTATCGCCAAGCGACTTCTCATTAGTTGAAAAAATGGTGCAAGTTTTATTAAACCAATCGGAAAGCTTGGTAAAGCAAATCCAAAGCAAGAGAGAAAAAAAGAGTCAATTTTTTTTGTTTTTTGCTTTTTTGTTTTCAGACGTTGACGAGTGTAGCGCTTCTTCTCCCGTCTGTGACGTGAATGCCATTTGCAACAATACTCGCGGCTCGTATCGTTGTACTTGTAACACAGGATTCACTGGTGACGGGAAAACTTGCCAAGGTTAGTGAAAACGGATCTCTTTTTTTTTTCAGTATCACGGCCAACCTCAGCGAAAAGTTGTTTTAAAATTGGAATTTTCGTTATTGATGAATAAAATAAATAAGGGAATTCTCAATGGGGATGCAGAATGAACGGATTTGGGGATGTAAATAAATAAATAAATAAATAAATAAGTTAATAAGTTAATAAATAAACTGTTCCGATTATTGCTTTTCTTCTCTGGCATGTCCGAGTTTAGGCACGAATCTTCACCCGGCAATTAATTAATTCTTCACTATTGTGCTCAGACAGAAAGGCAAACACCACTTATTTTGCATTTTATAACCTTGAGCATATTTCATGTATTTTGGATTTTTCATTAATGACGACATTGTGCTTCTGTCAATAGATATCAACGAGTGCAATGCTTCTCCTGCCCCATGTGACGTCAATGCCAACTGTCAGAACAATGTAGGATCTTATCTTTGTTCCTGTAAACCAGGATTTACCGGAGACGGGAAAACTTGTAAAGGTATTAAGAAAGCAATAGAAAATAAACACAAAAACTTCAACTGACTCACTGTTGTAGAAAGAGAAACCAAAGCGATCTCGCTGGCTTATCAGAACCGACACTTTTTGTCTACCGACACAAACATGCAACTAACAAAAACTGGAAGCAGGAAAATCAACTGAAATGGTGCGTAAAGCGCGGTAAAACGTGAGCGAGCAAGTCGTGTTTAGTAGTGGTACTACTTCTAACTGGTTGAGAAAGAAACAAAAGTTTTTTTTTTCTCTTTACAACCAGCCACAAAGAGTAACCAAGCAACGCGAATTACTCTCTCGGGACTAAATTTAAAACGCTCTAGCATTCAATATGTGCCAATTTATTAGAACCGGTTAATATATGTTGCTAGTCATCTTTGATAAAATATCAAGATATAAAGATATAGTGAAACAGAAGTATATTACTCAGTGGCGGTATTCAGTTAATTATACAAGGAAATTAAAGTTTTATAATACGTTTAAATGTTGTTATGAAATTTCAAGTTATTCAAACCTAACTAGAAAAACAATCAATAAAAAGGCTTTGATAAAATTACGCGTAAGCAATCATAAACTTATGATCGAAACTGGAAGATATAACCAAACTCCCCACGATAAAAGGTTATGTCCAGTTTGTGACTCCAATGCAATTGAAGATGAAATTCACTTCCTCTGCTATTGCTCGAAATGTTTCAAACTTAGAAATGAATTTTTCGCTCAAATACAAAGTCGTCTCCATAATTTTCAGCAGCTATCTTACTCGGACCCCTCCGAAGATATATCTTAATTTACGATTGACGAATTAGAGTTCATTATTGAATAATTTGCGTAACAGTATCCTGTCGTCTAAGAATGATGTCATTTGATTATCTGTTATGAATATCATAATAATTATTATTTCTTTTTCTTGTTGTTCTTGTTTTTACGTACCTTTTGCAATACTGTAAATAATCATTATTTATTCATCGCTATGATAATCATGCAAATAAAGGTTATGCCATGCCATGCCATGCCATACCATACCACACGATACCATACAATACTATACCGCACCATACCGCACCGTACCGTACCATACCATGCCATGCGATGCCACGCCACGCCACGCCACGCCACGCCACGCCATGCCATACCATACCATACCACGCCACGCTATACCATACCATACCATACCATACCATACCATGCCATACCATACCATGCCACACCATACCATACCATACCATACCATACCATACCATACCATACCATACCATACCATACCATACCATACCATACCATACCATACCATGCCATGCCATTAGGGAGGATGCTAGAAAAATAGTCAAGCAAATAAACGAATATAAGAGTCCGTTATCACCTACAAAATAAACCCTTGTTGGCGCTGTTGTCATTGAAGCATCAGATGACAGCGGGCATAACCTTTAAAATTTTGCCCAGATGGGGAAATTCGTTT
>OZ034974.1:2486600-2519600 GCA_964030785.1 Siderastrea siderea
GATTTTCACTGTTACTAGTTGTGCTGATGTTGATATCTTCAACGCATTATAGATATCGACGAGTGCAATGCATATCCCTCCGTATGTGACGCGAATGCCAACTGCCAGAACACTGAAGAATCTTATCTTTGTTCCTGCAAAGCGGGTTTTGCTGGAAACGGGAAAAGCTGTGCAGGTACGATTCTGCGTAACTAACTAACTAACTAACTAACTAGCTAACTAACTAACTAACTAACTAACTAACTAACTAACTAACTAACTAACTAACTAACTAACTAACTAACTATCTAACTAACTAACTAACTAACTAACTAACTGACTAACTGACTGACTGACTAACTGACTGACTGACTGACTGCTGACTGACGGACGGACTAACTAACTGATTGACTGCCTAATCAATTAACTAACGACTTCACGTTACATTTCGTTGCTTACTTGCTTCCAACCATTTGTATGTGAGCTCAGGTTAACGCAACCGCTTTGCATGTGCATGTCCCAATGACCTTTCCCCTTAACTTCATGTTTGCAACAGACGGTTCAAAAAGGAAAATTTGTCATGTCGTGTTTGTTCCGTGATTTGAGTGTAAAGAATTTTAAGTAGCGTGGTTTTGTTGATACTCATTAAGAAATTAATGAAAAGGAAACCCATTTTTACAGCCTATTTAATTGACATACTGATTGACTGCAGTTCTATGGTTAAAAAAATGTGCACTGAACACTTTCGAGCCATAGATCAAACTAAAGTTGCATTGGGAATAAACCATCTTTTCACCGAATGCGGTGGGAAAGGCGGCAAGACACTGGTGAACGCCTTCAAACAGAAAAAAAAAACACAGTGAACGCACAAGCAGAATGGG
The DNA here is from genome assembly GCA_964030785.1 of Siderastrea siderea. Classification (NCBI taxonomy): domain Eukaryota; kingdom Metazoa; phylum Cnidaria; class Anthozoa; order Scleractinia; family Rhizangiidae; genus Siderastrea; species Siderastrea siderea. The sequence goes on from OZ034974.1 coordinate 2,487,461, forward strand.
TGGGCCTTCAGCCGTTTTCATATACTTCAAAGTGCACTGTTATCTGAGAGAACCTAGGAACATCATTTCCTTTTTGGTAGAATATTTACTATAAAAACCGAGGCTTATTCAGTTGTTGTGCCGAACGCGCGAAGGGTTAAAATGCTGACGGCGGTTTAAAAGGACTGCCAACTACAAACGCGAATATTATAATACAGCAGCTATATTCTTATCTCTGATAGAGCATGGTTTTTGGCCAATCAGAACGCAAGCTACATCCGGCCTGTACTACATTAACTGTTAAAGCAGTCATAAAACGTACATCGTACATGTAACGGTTACTCCTCAATTCATTTTTTTTAGCAATTTGTGATAAAATACTGAAAGCAAATCCTGGAGCAAGAGATGGAATTTACAACATATCTACAGCTTCCTGGGTGTTCCCGGTAAGTTATTATTTTTTTTTATTGAACGCTAAAATTTCGAAATCGAGTCGTATTTGAATCCATAGCCAGCAACCTGGCCCTTGGTGGGGAGGGAGAGGCTCCGTCCTGACGTTCCTACCCCTCACCCTTTAATATACTAATTTTTACCAAAATGCCACCCCTGTCACATCACTAGAGCAAAATTGCGCCCCTTTCTTTTACCTCAAGGATTAGTCAATTAAAAACAAAAGAATTCCTATGATCACCGCATTATTCCTGGGCTTGGAGTCGTTCTGGTTCAGTTGATCAAAACCTCCACGCTTTCATGTGTTTCATGTTGTTGTTTCTGCCACAATTTGGCACTCATTGGCATATACTTACTACATCAACTGCTATATTTTTCACTTTGCAGCGGATTTTGTGACCCTTTCACATAAACTACAATTTTCCCTCCTCGTTCGTATAATGCGAGATTAAAAAGGATACCTCTTTCGGATGAAGCCTCCCCGTATAGCCAATTATTAGTAAAGCCCCGCCTTTGTTCACATGCAAGCGACGAATAACCGTTTTTTAAAATATTGTTCATAACGGAATGAAAAGCTAATCATCCGAAGTAAAGAGACAGACAGAAAGAAAGAAAGAAAGAAATAAAGAAAGAAAAAGAGATGAAAAAAATAATTCCTATTTTTCTTTTTGAAAACACTAGTTTTCCAACCTAAGGTTAGCCTGAGCAAACAACCGTCGTCTTGCGAGGTCGCCGCTTGAGCCCTCGCAAAACGACACCTGAGTAACGAGCGGAAAAATTTCATACTGATGACGTGTCACTACCCAGATCTAGGTAGTGCTTCTGATTGGTTGAAACGAAATTCCCTCGGTATGGAATCTCTGCGCTCGTTACTCAGGCTAAGTTTACACGGGACCGGATTTTCGGACCGGATAGGCCTTCTGTTTACACGGGACCGTTCTGGAACCGGTCCGGAACGGATCCAAAACTGGACCTGCTGTTTTGCAGGTCCAGTATCGGATCCCATCCGGACCGGTTCCAGAAAGGTCCCGTGTAAACACCTGGACCGGTTCCAAACAGTTCCATGTAAACAGAAGCCGATCCGGTCCGGTTCGGTTCGGAACGGTTCCGGACCGGTCCCGTGTAAACGTAGCCTCAGACGGCATTTTGCGAGGGCTCAAGTGGTGACCTCGTGAGACGTCGGCTGTTTTCTCAGGCTAACCTTAGGTATATTCTGAAATTGTTCCACGAAATTGAGTGCCATTTCTACTATGGTTAGGTGTACGAGGAGATAGGCAAAGCTTCGGCTGTGAGAAATTCTTTTCACTTATCTACAGCATTTTTTGCTATTTTATGCGACTTCTGTAGACGTAAAATATAAGATGTCATAACCTACCGATTGATTTTCGTGCGCTCTTATTGGACAGAACACATCACGTGATACAAACTTGGACGGTGGGTATCAAACACACACACACAAAACATTCGATTTGACATCCGGATATCGATTTAGCGACGAGAATACAATGAAGACAGGGAATCGCACTTTATGTCTTCATTTTCAAAATCTTTTCACAGTGTAATAAAACTGAGCAAACCAACCAACTTGTAATTATTTCACCAAACTTATCCCAAGCCCATCTCTGGTTGATTTCCCTTTACCACGATAAAGCGCGCGCAATATATCATATAGATTATCGATATCCGAGGGTTATAAAACAAATAAACACCTTTCTGGTTTGCTGGCATATCAGAGGATAACGCCCTTGGCTGATAGATTGTTCAAATGATTTCAAATTTGCACTCAAATCTTTATTTGTTTACACTAATACTCAAACATATTTAGTTAAAATTCATTTGTTTGTCCGTCTGTCTGTCCGTCCGTCCGCCCATTCGTTCGTTCGTTCGTTCTTTCGTTCGTTCGTTCGTTCGATCGTTCGCTCGTTCGTTCGTTCACAGACATCTGTATGGCGGTACTCAATTTTTGCACCCTGTGTATGCAGGAAATTGTCGGTTACCACCATACCAGCGTCTGTAACAGTTAGAGATTTATTGCGCTACCATCAACTCTGCCATTACAGCGCGCCGCTGGCGTGTACTGTCCAGTAACCTTGGCATGACAGGTACACTGTCCAATTTTACTTAATGCTCTGATCATGGCTGGTGATAGCCAATGGGATTAGAGAATTTTGTTGCAGTTATGATTATGATAAAACTTGGTAAGTTACACCTGTATATGTGTCATTAGGTTTATTGTGATATGACACCAGGTCGTCAAGGATGGACTATTGTCGCTCGGTTCTCGAACAATGACAGCAAACACTGGATGGAGGACAGCGGTGACTGGTGGTATGGCAGGAATAGCAACTATGGAAGAATCACCGATCCATCGAGCAACACTGACATGATATCTCCAGCGTTTTGGATGGCCAGCGGCAACGAGTTCAAAATCACGCGCAGTGATGACCCTCAGCACAGGCCTTTATTGCAGACCACGGGTAACTGTCTGAGAGAACAGACGTTCAGGTCTAAAATCACAAGCTTTGGTGACTTCAGGAATGGACGTGTATGGGCCAGTAATAAATGTCTGGGGAATTGTACAGTTCGATATGGTGGCCAGTACCGAACAACTGCTGGATTCAGTCAAGCTGCCTGCAAAGGGAACATCCAAAGCGCCAACGCGATCGGCTTCTGGTGTGACTGGGATGCTGGTGATGGAGCCGTCATGATGGTTGGTGGAGGAGGTCCTAGCTGTGCACGCGCTGATCACGGGATTGGAATAACAGAAGCTAACGCGGCGTCTTTTAAGATTGGCGGACAATTTGAGACTGACTTTGGCAATAATGCAGATCGTTTGCAAACTAAAAGCTACTCCTTAATCCTGTGGGTACGTTAATTGGTTTAAAAAGGATACCTCTTCTTCTTCTTCTCTTCAATTTGAAAGAGAGAAAACAGTGTTTGTCTATCTTGGCCGTCACTAATTTAAGTAGAGATCGCGCAAATCATAAGCCAAACATATGCCTACAGAAAACAATATCTGACAAATTACCGTGATGATTCGATTTAGTGCCCTCCTTCCAGTATTAGCAGCAACCCCTTTCTACTGAGCGCGCTCCTCTTTGAGTGTCGTTTTGGCAATAAGCACCCCTATTGCGAAAGTGGCATTAAATATATTGACATAGAATGGACTGATTATACAAAGGAATTCGCGTAGTCTTCTTTCTCCTGCATCTGAGAGTAATATTGAAGATTGACTTGGAAGAGACAAACCAGTGCTATTCAGTTGACTATGCGACCCCGTATCGGTCCAGTTGTTGTTTTACAGTTTCTATTATTGTTCATTTAAGTGTATTTTCACACTCCAATGTTTATGTCCAAAAAAAAGTGAAAATAAAGAAATAACAAAATATAACAAGATATAGCCTGCGTAGCAAGCGTTTCGGTAAGGCTTTCCGCACGTTCGATGCACTTTTCGCTTTTTTGGCCGCGGGAAAATTGGGGCGGGCGCAAAAGTGCGTGGAGGGGGAGGGGAAAGGAGAGAAGGAAACGCTTGCACGCAAACCCCACGATTTTGAAAAACGCCCCTTTGACACCTTCACAGTTGGATGAATTCATAGCGTGACAACTTGTCAATAAAGTAACGAACAACAGACTACCGGATGTTTCAGAATTACTTCCGTCAAAATACACTACACGTGGATAAAACCCGTGAACTGCCAAACACTCAGCGCGGAGATGTGTCATGTCGAAGGCTCAAAACGTCGAAACACCAAGTGATCGGTGTAGGATTTGTCGCTGTAATTTCAGAGTGAAATTTGGAAATATATCTCGGCCAGGAAAATCGCGTTTTATTTCGTCAGAAAACCTATTCAAAGAGTCAAAAAGAAGTGGTTATATTGGGACAATTCTCGCGGATATTTGCCGAGCGGTTGGTGTGGAAGTTGTCGAGAACTCGCAGCTTTATTTGGACCGTGTATGCAACCCTTGCGCGCGGAAAATTAGGAATTTAGGTACATTATTTGAACTTATTCGGAATACAATAGGCAGCCAGTCTGCTGTTACCCAAACTCCGCCGAAGCTTGCTGAGAACTTGTCCAAACGGCTGCTCGACACTACACCAGGCAGGAGTTCTTGTCGCAAGACTGTTCGAGTAAATTCTCCTGAGTCCGTAAAAGCTTCTCGCAAGTCTCTAAGATTTGATGCGATACCACACCCGTTTTTGTTGTGTTCATCACGCTGGGTCATGCTCAAATGAACATACCTGATTTGATTGACGGATTTATCACTTAGCAATCAACACCACCATGCCGCACCAATCAGGAAACTCCGTTCGTGGGCGAACGGGTTTTTCAAAATCGTGGGGTTTGCGTGCAAGCGTTTCCTTCTCTCCCTTCCCCTCCCCCGTCACGCACTTATTTGCGCTCGCCCCAATTTTCGCGCTGCTAAAAAACAAAAAATGCCTCGAACGTGCGGAAAACCTTACGGAAACGCTTGCTACGCAGGCTAAACAAGATAAAATAAAAGAATTAAATAAAATGAAATGAAATGAAAACAAATACTGAAGTTTGTACCCTGTTCCCAGTCAGGGTTTCCTCTCCCGAATAAGCGCCCTCTCTTGTGCTACCAAGAGTTGATAAACACCCTGGGCACTAAATAAAATCATTACGATGAGTGCTAGGAGTCTGTTTAAAAAAATTGATGGATTTTGTACAGCTGAGAACGGACTGATACATGGTGGGCCGATCGCCTACTAGCTAACAGTTTGTTCCCGTTAACGCTATTTAGCCTGTGGGGGTGGGGGGGGGGGGCACATTGTGCCCGCGCTGACCTTAGCGAGTTATAAATTTTAAGCAGCTAGACGAAAAATCACCAAATCTCGTAACTTTTTCTAAAATTTATCAGAGAAACTTTTCCTGTGTCAATGACGTGTTTGTGATGATTGACCCTTCCATAGCAACCGTCTACTCAGGAGTGTATTTTAACTATTTTCTGTCTTTGTTGAGTTTTTTTTTTTCATTTTTTTCCTTGGTTTGTAAGAAGAAGACAATCCTTTACTTTTTTGTACTTGTTTTTATTAAGTATGTTTCTTAGAACAAATTCATATATTTTTCGGTGTCGTGATTGCCAACTGTATGACTGCAGGCTCGGGGTTTAAGATGGCGTCCTCAAAATTCAAAATGGCTGGTTTGTGACGTTATTGTGACGTCATGAAACGTAATGATTGACAAGTCATAAACCCAATCTGGTAAGCTAATGACGTGCTAAAAGCGTGTCAAGTTTCACCACAAGTGCGTCAATACTTCAAGATCTTTTGGGGGGCATTGTGTCCCCCTCCCCACCCCTTCAGGCTCAGCCCAGGCAAAATAGGGTTATTACCATGCTCATCAAGCCTTTCAAAAATATAATACTGTAAAATAAATAACCAATAACTTTCGTTGGGTGTGAAAATATGCACTGATATTTGTCAGTGGACATTATCTGTTCTGACCAGCGAACAATAAAGAGCGAAGCTCGAGGAAAACTGAAAACCTTGAGGACCAAGGACAAATATCCGTGTATATTCCTAAAGAGAGAAAAAAAGTTACTGTTACTAATTATCGTTCAAAATTGTTTTGCTGAAAGTCGCGCGTGCACAAAAAAGGATGTTGACTTTTTCTGCGACAAATATATTGATATCCTCGTCTGTTGTAAGAACAAAACGCTCTTCGTTCTTGAAGTTTACGAAAAGCGCTTTTTTTAAAGTGAAGTTTTGAAAACTGTGGTATGTCACTTAAGAAATATGAGGAAACGGTTTACTAGTAACGCGAAAATTACCCTAAATAACCTTAAATGAGGTTAAGTTAAAGTAGAAAAAAATGGCGTTTTTAGGTGGAGAGTGGTGGTTTTATAGAGCTTGTTTGTATTTATAGCCGCCATATTGGATTCGTAAGCCAAAGAGGATTCGGACAAGTAATGGACAATCAACTGAAGCCCTTAGTATTAACTCGCCCCAGTTCTCCGTTCGTTTTCGTAATCCGAGATGGCTTTAATATATGAAGGATTATTCAGCGCAAACAAAATATTGCAAAACGTAAGTTTTATTTAATTCGTAGCATTAGACATCCTAACTGTAACGTTTTTGTAAGCCATGTAGTCTCCGATGTTGGTGAAAGATTCTTCTAGATCGGTGTCGTCCTGCAGCGTTTTGTCTAGATGATATACTAAAACCAGGAATGGGGACGCCAAATCTGACCCTAACCCTAACTATTAGGGATTGGGTTATTTTCGATCTCACTCATTTTTGGAGAATATCCCTGACGGCTTGTCTCCTCTTCTCCTTCCCAGTCTTTTTAGTAATATCCACTATGCGCTGGTAGGCGCCCGCGGAGGACAGACACTATCGCGTCACGTGATCGATTTCACACCAATGAGAGCATGCCAACATTTAGTGTTGTACTGTAAGGGCCAATAGACAATGCCAATCAGGTACTTGCGCTTGCCATAAACTACGGAGAACGTCTATAATAAGAGATAATAACATACCATTATTGCTAAGATCCTAATGATAAGCTAGCGATAAGTATAACGGCTTTAAAAGTGTGAATTTGTGAAATTTGATCCGCCAAAGGCTGTCTGACACGATGCAACAGGTACAGTTTCTTACATAATGAAAGCATTGTACAAGAAATTTTAGGTCTGTCTGATACAAAGAAGTTTGGTTGCATGTGCCGGCTTTTGTAGTTTTGAAAAGGGCATAATTCGCAAAACCCTTTATGTCATTTATTATAATTTCTATGTGTGTATATTTAACGATTATTCGCCGAAGGCGAAGTGAATATTGTGGAATAATCCCCGAGACGGTGTCCGGGGGATTATTCCACAATATTCGCTGAGCCTGAGGAGGATAATTGTTTTGGTATAATCGCTCAGGTGATTATCAGAGCAAATGCACTTTCTTTTTTCTTTTCTCCAGAAGCATCAAAAATCGTGCGGTGGCCATTTTGAACATTAGTGCCCCAATATCACAATCACCTCGCGCGGGGTGATTATAGCAAATATATGACGTAATCCTCGACCAATCAGTGCGCACACCTCTCTATAATCACCTGAGCAATTATACTAATGATACATATTACGTACTGAGAATAATCAATAAGAAATGTGAATTAACAATTGAAAACACATAAACAAGGAAGTTAAAAATAGAGAATAACAAGTTTGGTCAAAGTTAATAAAAATATACTTGGGAGAGGGACTGTAGAAACCCTTACTGGCTTTTACAAGGCAGTCCCTCTTTTAAACTAACGTATAACTTCATATATCTATGCAATGTACAACGAAAAAGGATGAGCGTACTTCTCTAGAAAATCCTTGTTTTGCAATAACCACTTTAGCTGGAAGAAACATACTGCAACCCTATATTCTTCCGGATATAAATGTAAGAAAGTAAGGCGACATTAAAAAAAGAATCTGTTGTGGGGAGCATAAAGTTTTTCTTCAATTATTTCACGAGGATTTTCTTTTATCATTACTTGCCGTTTCAGCAGCTGTACGCATATCCCTTATTATTTCCAAGATTGATGCAGTCGGTTGCTATGGTTACCAGCTACGTCGCCATAAGCATCATGTGGTCAAGCCAGCTTTGGATGAAACTTGTTGTTTTTTACTTTTTTCGGCGAGCGAAGTTAAAAAATGTCGACAAAAAGCGGAACTTGTTAACTTATGTCTTATTCTGCATGTCTAGCATTAAAAAAATTAAATTTTTCTGTTTTTTTTAATCATTTCTCATTTTGAGTGAAATCCAAGATGGCAGCCACCTTGGTCATCTTTCTCCCCTTGTTCCCGACCCCTTGCAACACCCTCAATACTTACGCGCTTGCGTCGTTATTAAAACAGCCTTTAAACTCATAAGGGGGTTAGTCTCCAAAGAAACTTTATAGTGCTGCGTCGGTGAGGAAGTGAAACACAAAACTATGGATTTGTCAACTGAGTTGTTAAGGTAAATTGGCCACCGTAAAGAGATTGAAAGCTGGCATTTTGATCGTTAGGTCTTTGTCAGAGCGAATCAAGGAATTGTGGTTTGCACTTCATTTATATGGAGAGTGGTGGAGCTACGCTATTGGTAGAACATGGCGACGTGAAAAACAAGAATAAATTAGTTGTCAATGAATAAAAAGCGTTCGAATTGATGCCGTCAGCATTAATTTTAGCTTCCTCCAGATCACAAAAATGTGGATAAATTTCTCAAACTCAGTTGATAGATCCAAAGTCTTGCGTTCTACCTCCAGGTCAAACTACTAGTACGAGATTGCATAGTACCACCGCGACTTCAAATTTCCAGGACTCTCTTTTCTCCCTGTTGCGGACGAGCAGAGAAGGAGGAACAATATTGGTGTGACAGCTGGATGACATTCTTAAGCCTGCGAACAGGAATTGAAAAATCGTCAGCTGTACTCAATCACGTACTTGAAGTACGATCTATTATCGTTCTACACTGCCCTTTTTTATTGTAGACCCTAAATAAGAAGAAACAGACGAAAGCAACAACAGCTACTTTTTCATTTCCTCCCTCCCTCCCTGTCAGCCCGAACTTTCATGGTTCAAACAGATCGCAATAAATTGACGCACGGCTTGCTAGTTGATCATTTTGTGTTCGTCGCTTTCAAATTCCGTTCAGACCACTTCCATGAGTGTGTTGACTGAAACATTGAATTTCTTTTTAGATGAAACTCCGTTAAAATGTAGGCGACCTATCACGTCCTCGGGGAGGGGGGGGGGGGGGTAAGTTGCTCGAAAAAGTTTCGTACGGGAAGGCTTTGCCCCGAAGCTCAAACCCTTATCCTTTAATATTTCTATCAAAATGGTACGCCTTTCTTATACCTAGAGATGGAGCAAAAATTTCTTACGCTTCATGGATAAAACAAAGAATATCCAATGGTTGCAGCATTTTCCCAGGCTTTCAGTCACCCTTGTATCAAAGGTACGTATTTTTAGGCACGCAGTTTTGTTGTCACGGTCAGTGACCTCCTCAGGAACCTGTTTTGATAAAGACTGAAATGATTTTTAAAACCCAGGCTTAAAATTTCGCAAAAAAACTCGTGCAAGAATGAAATGCAGTGTTAAGTAAACACACTGAACCCTTAATCCGGCTACCAATCCCTCTAACAATCTTTTTAATAATTTCCCCTGAGGAAATTACTGTGAATGTACCGATTATGAAGTTGTGAAGGTTAAAATAGCATCACTAACACTGACAACACACGTAGCTGAATGAAATTTTAATCACAAATATCAAGCAGAAGTACTTTGCGATATGTCGCATGCTGATAAGATACCTCCCTTGAATCATGGCTATAAACTAAGAGAAGAATTACTCATCAAAAATCAGTGCAGCCTTGTCACGAGTCATTACAAAGTTTAAAATCCTTACGGATAAATATAGCTTGATGCCGACTGATGCTAAAACACTTGAGATTTGTCAATTCTATTCACGTGAAAACATTCCAGTTGTTTGATGGTACCTGTGTCTCACTGTTTCTTGAATGGGAGGAAAGAGAACTTGCCGAATTTATAATTAATCCAAGAAATTAAAGCAAAGCCGCACGAACTTTCCTACTCAAGAAACTTTTTTCGTAATGACAAAATTATTTGAGTCACCTCTCCAAGAACATGCTGTAACAACTGCTCACGCAGTGAGACGATAGACCCATCCACGATTTTTCAACTTTTGACAAGGACCAGTCAGGGAAAATTTATCGACACTGCTAGAGAGGACGCCTTAAAAATAGTAAACTTGCCGACTCTGGGAGTGATATGTCAAAAAAGAGCGAAGATATAGCTCTGCAAAGTCGCGAAACTGTTAATTTATAAGATTTTGCGATTGCCGAACCATATCTTTGTTAGTGTTTATCCTATCACTCTCAAACTTGGTCATTGTACTGATTTTAAGGCGCTCTTTCAGTGATGTTGATGGATTTTCGCTAACTGGTTCATGCAAAAAGCTGAAAAAACCGTGGAAGGGTCTATTTAGTGTGTTTTCATATTCCCTTGAACACTCAAGATTTAATAACACCTATAGTCTTCCCAAAAAAACTGACTACTGTAATGCCAGAAAATCCCCATGCTAAGAGGAGGAAAAAAAACAACAACAACAAATGATACCATTACTGCGTGCTCATCTTGTTTCTCTCCACCGAGCTGTATAAATGGGAATTCAACAGATAAGGACACCTTTTAATAATTCGGGGTTTCTCCTTCGATGGACTAAATCCCAGGGGGCAGTAACAATGCCCCTAATCCGCGCTTGTTGCTGAGAAAACCGGTTAATCCCCGGAAGTCGGAGCCAATAGGCCCCCGGAAACCATTTACATTGCCTCGACTAGTTTGTTATATTTCTTTTATTTATCTTTTTTTCCCCATCAAGAGCAGTTTGCTTTTAAACGTCAGTTTGCGCCAGTAGTGCGCTTCGATGAACAAACATGACTTTTTACACTTTTTTTTGTTTTCCCACCCAATAGCTAGAGCACGTAGCTGTTTTAAAAAAAGACAATGATTGACCCTAAAGGGCAAATTGTCGACGGCCTTAGTTGTCATTAAAAAAAAAATCAAGGACAAAGTACGTTCCGAGGACTAAAATGTCTTGAATACTAATGGTTCTCAAGTTTCCGAGCTCATAGGAGAAATTGAGTATTATTACAAGAAGCGGACAGCTCTGACGCACAAAAAGAATACATTCTCAAATACACATTCTACTTTTTACTGATCAGTGCAGTGAGTTCAAACATAGCAGAAATTTATTTGCAATCTTTCTCGCCTCTTTCAGGGCCGTAGCTAGCACGAGGCAAGACGAGGCACCTTTGTATGCCAAAATAAAAAAATACTGTTGGAAAAATAATCCCTAAAAAGCATTTGCCGCTGAGTGAGAACAGATTAACCCAAGTAAGGTGTACGAAAAAGGCTTTGAAAAGTCCCAAGTGGTTTGTATTTCGGCTATCAGCTTCATTTGTGTCGTAATCCACATTCCTAGGCAGCTAATCGACCCTAATCCACAGGCAGTTCATTCAAAGAATCATGGCTTACAAAACTCAAACCTTTTAGAGAATCAGTGCCCCTGTTTTCTTAAGCTACATTCTCACACTTTCTGATATACATTGCCTAAAAACTGCATAAATCATCAATTCATAAGTTAAAATAAAACGTTGCAAAGCCGATGCTGGTCAAGACTTTCACTTTTGTGATGGCTACTAAAAGAGCTTTTTGGCTGGCTCAAAGTTTTTCACCGAGCGGAGTTTTCGTACAAGGTCTTTCTTTAGAACATCCCTGCTGTTCACTGGTGAGATCACTAGGAGATGAAGTTTTCTTTCAGGCCACTGTAGAGTTCTACAGTCTGCAGTTGCAACTGAATTTGATAATCTTGACGCAGCACGGTATTTGCATGAGTTAGAAATTGGAAACCAGCCATTGCTAGCGAGGGAGCAGGAAGGTGGGGATGGGAGTGTATAAGAGCAATGCGAAATTCGGGATATCCGTCTACTTGGTGCCAGTCAGGTGCACGCCCTAATAGTGGGTATAAAAATGTTGAAAGACCAAAAAAATCTTGCCTTTGTACACTTGAACGATATTGAATTTGGAAGAAAAATCTCATGAAAAGATGCTGAAAATAGCATTTCAGAGAGAGCAGATTTTAACATTTCTGGGGGAGCATGCCCCCAGACCCCCTAGAAGCTCGCACATTTAGCGCTCGCGACACTTGCCTCGTCTGTTCTGAAAGTCTGGCTACGGCCCTGCTCTTAAAGTTATAAAATCAATAAAACAAACTCTTTGCAATAGTGGAAATAGTTGTCAAAGGGTTCTTATTAACACAAGGAAAAAAGATTGCGTAGCGTTCCATTTCGCGGAGGGACTTTACTGTTTGTGAGGCCCTGTTAGGGGTTTTAGGGATAAGGGATAAGTGGACAAATAATGCAAGGGATAAGAGATAACTTACCACCTCTGACCATCCGTGTTCAGTTAATAATCAATTAGCCATTTGAGGCCACTCCAAGTTCCTAGGGTACCGCTTTTGTCCCCCCCCCCCCCCCCAACAGACCTCGAGGTGACCTTTGTTCCACTGTGTGCATTTCATTCTCATCAAGAAGGAACCTGGGAATTATCTCCCGACAGATTGCTAGCCAACAACACAGCCGATTGTGCAAAGATACACGGGTTAGCTTTCCTCCAAAGTCAAGGAAGTCTTGTTTTCACCGACGTATCATCAAAGACTGTGACAGCACTTTCTTTGTCAAAGAGTGAAGTTCAGTGCCTTACAGGAACGGGGAATCAAGGGCAACGGGATGGTACCAAGGCAAAATTGTACCAACCGACATCAATATTTACAGAGCTAAATACCGTATTCTTTTGTGACACAGCTTTTGGCAAAGTGCGCATGGTTACCAAGCCAATTGCGCTCCACCAGCTACTTCGTGGACTTCTTGTTTGCACCTCTCAAGGAAATCATTTATTTCCTTAAAGCCTCGGTTGAATAAAACTTTCTCTTCATGTCTTTCTCCCTCTGCACGCCAAAAGTGTTCAAAAACTTCGCCAGGTTCTCCAGAAACTTCACCACTTGCGAGGGAAAGAACTCTTCAAGGTCCGGATGGCGTGTGTTCTGTTCAAACATCACGGGACATCAAATTTACAATGCAGACTCTGGAAAGGATTTGTTCCTACGCTTCATGAAATTTCTCTATCGCTTCTTGACAGCGTCAACTTGAAATCATTGACAACACTCTTCGTTGAGAATCTTTTCGCGGAGATGAGGTAAGGAAATGAAATGCCCCTCGTTTTGCAATTTGCCCATCGCTTTTCCTCTGCAGTGAGGGAGTACATCAAGCGCATTACCCAAAGCAGCTTCATATCAGTATTACCCAAGTAGCTTGTCCTACTACTCCAAGCAAGTTGGGTTTTTACCATTTGCTCAATTCCCTTCAATGCCGAAACCTTGTAAAAACTCCACAGTGACGAGGCAACAACTGGATGAGATGAGAACATGGACAGCAGAGTATGGGCAAAGTGTGCGGCTGCAAACCGTTAGAAACATGACCACCAAGGATTCTACTGGAACATTACCGTTGAACTGTTACGAAAGCAAAGAAGCAGATCCAAAGCCAGTACGTAGACTTTGCAGAACTTGGGCGAGGGGAACTAGAAATTATTGCTAACGAAGAAGTAGCTCCTGACCAGTCCAGTGTCTCAGAGGTCGTCGTTTTTGAAGGTACTTTTGTTTGTGTCAAACACTGGCTATCGCCAGCTTCGCACGCATCCATCACCTTTCTATCTGGCCAGACTTGAGGAGAAGCTGTATGCTACAGAGAAAGCTAAAGCAAAAGTTACCTATATTTTGCACAAGGCCTTCTACTTCCCTTTCAATTTGTGGAAACAACCGGTACCGCTACAGTTGAGCTTGCATGATAGGGCCAGTGTTGTTAGCATTGTTATGAACCCCACGAAAGAAGATGACACAGTTGTTCTCGGTGATGATGCCTACTACTGCCTACTAGTAGATGGTCTAGACAATGATGACACCAGGACTGTTAGTGAGTTACTAGAAGAGGAAAGCGAACAGGATGACGACATGCAATCAGAAGATGACGCTCTACCGGTTACCACGAGATCAGGAAGACGATCAGCCCGAAACAGAAACAGCTCAGACTTTATCTTCTACTAGCACCCACTAGCACTGAAACCAAAATTCACCCCTGTAAATGTTGTTGTTTCCTTAAACAAAAGTGGTTGTCGCTACAGGTTTTCGAATTACGTTTGTTTAAATTGGTAAGATTTTTTTACTTAACAACTAATCAATACGATTTAAATTATTTTTCAAACATTTTATAAACCTCCTTTAGGGAAATAAAAATAATAATTCGAGTGTGGTAAATCAGAGAAATTTTGAAGAATGTTAATTACAAGTTGTTGGTGTAAATCGAGTCTGTGATGGAAAAAACTAAAATTTATAAGTAACACTTACAATCTAGCCTTTAACGATGTGGAGGACGGTACTTTGAGCTGGAATTCTACCTGAAGAAGCTAAGAACCCGAAGATTCAAATGACCGGCCGGCTCTATACAGAACTTGAATCTTTCCAAGTGTCACCGCTATGCCTCTGGCGGTATCAATCTCTGAGGTATGCTTTTTGTTGTAATCGAAGAAAAACATGACTTAATTATATCTCTTCTCATTTAATATCATTTGTTCAGCCGTAATATTCAAACTGAGGTTCATTTTTTGGGATAACAGTCTTGGCACTTTTAGGGATAAGGGATAAATGCTCTAAAATTTACATGGATAAGGGATAAACGCTTTCAAATTAACAGGGATAAGGGATAACTAGATCCTCCCTGACAGGGCCTCGTTTGTGTTTTAACCAAAGTATCCAGGAATTTCTTCTCGCAGTGTGAAATTAAATGGAAAATTCATAAGCTTAGTAGGCAGTGTATTGATATAAAGACAACCCAATTAAGTGCTACTTTCTAACTTGTTTTGTGTTATCAAGATAATTTCAACTTATAGTGCTTTATAATCTGGGGCGAAGAATCGATTAAAATATATATTTTTACTTTAAACTTCTCTGGACTGGAAACATACAGAATGTTCAACCTGCCGCAGTCATGATACATTTTAATACATTTTAAAAGATCATGGCAAAGAACATGTCTTATTTCTTTTACCGAATATTTGGCCGTTAGATTGACCTCGTAAAGGTACGTCTTTATAAGTGACACGAATGATCAAGAATTTCAAATGCTTTTCATTTGAGCACGCAAGATATAACGATGCCGCCTTTGGTGCCAAAACCTTTTGTTTCTATTCCTGAATGCAGCAAGTTTCTAAGTTCTGAGGTTCTTCTATCAGTGAACGTTTTGGTATTTTTTTTAGTAATGGATTTCAAGTTTAACTTTCGTGACACTCAAACAAAAAGCATCAACCCTGTTTGTATAGTTCACGGCCCTTAGCGAAGGTAACAGCTTCCGTGAAGGTTTTGTTTTTTATAAGGATCAGCGACTGCCTGGGTGCCAGAAATAGAAGGAATCTTCTATGGAAAAAAAAAACAACATCACATTTCTAAATCTGCTAAATGGTGTTCCACAACATCTACTTTTCGTTGCTAGGTCTTTGTTTCAAAAGACCATCATGCTCTAGAACCCTAGTGAAATTAATGTAGTAGTGGCTAGTTATCCACAAGCCGCGTCCACTGATTTGATCGCTGTTGTTTAAAGTCATTTGGTTATTCCCACAACGACAACGAGGCGCGAAGCGTCGGGAGCTTTTAAAACCGTGAGCGCGTTTTCTTTCACTCGGGGTATTTAGGGAACGGACCTCAGGAGCCAGGGTAGATCAGCGACCTTGTCAAGAGTCTATTCAATGCTGCTCTAACCACTCACTACTCAGTTCTTTTTATCTACTTACCAAAATTGCAGGGCAGTACATGCAGTTGTAACCCTGCGATAGTTTAGCATCCCATCCAGGTTTCCGGGATATGAAGTCCAATGGATTGAGTGGCCCAGTGGTTTGATCCCACTATTATTTCCTGGATAGAATGGTAGACTGTTGCCGTTACAACTGGATGTACTGCCCTACATTTTTGCTAGGTTTCCCTACTGTTCGTCGGTATCCATTTTTACACCTGGAAGAGACGTTTCGTGTCTTTAATTCAGGGATCAATTCTTGAACCACTACCCTACAATCTTTCGATCGAAAAATCCAACGCGCTATTCCTACACCACCGCGCCTACTGGCATAGGTTTTATTGTCACACATTTCTCAGACAAATGATGGCGTAGACCACTTTCTCTTTGATATTTTAATTTTCCGCTTCTCAGCCCCCCCCCCCCCCCCCCCCAATAGCTTTTTTCTTGTCCTGTACCAAATTGAAAGCCAACCTAGTGTATCCCGCCAAAGCACCTGACGAGTGCGAGTCTTTGAATTCATTTCTAAGGTAGGTAGTATGAAATATTAAAATGTATTTTAGGCAAGGGAGGTGGAGGATGGCATTCCTTTCATTGTTCTAGTACACTTTACCTTCTTTTAGCTTATTAGCATTGACTCTTATTTGTAATGAGATAGCTTAAGAGGTTATCTGGAAACTATGCTGGGAAAACATTTCGCAACCTTTGTGCATTTGAAAGTGGTACTACGATCTAAAAATCACTTTTATTTTTTTTCGGATTTCCAAACTTTGTTTACTAAACTCTCTCCAAGCGAAATTTAAAAGCCTTACTTTTGAGAAGACCGTTTATTTAAACTACAGTTTTCTGATTTTTTGGTCTTACACCAGAAAGGATACAATGACGTCATCCACTCAAGAGCTTTAGAATGCAGTGTGTGAACACAGCGTATTAACTATACAACACTAGAACTACAATAATCTACCTTCGATCACTTTCACACACACTCCATTCTAAAGCGCTTCAGTGAATGACGTCTTTGCATCCTCTCTGGTGTGATAATGGGGGACTCGACCATTAAACCGGAAAATTGCAGTTTAAATAAACAGTCTTCTCAAAATTAAGGCTTAAAATTTCGCTTGAAAAGTGTTTAATAAACATAGTTTCGAAATACCTAGAAAAAAATAAAAGTGATTTTTTGATCGTAGTACCATTTAACATGTCCTGCGATTATCGCGATTTGATTGAAAGGCATTCGAGACTGTCATGTTAGGTTTAACACCTGCTATTTGATACTATACTGTCTTTTTCTCTCTTCAAATTATATATTTCCATTAACATGTAGCCAGCCGTCACTTCTTAGAAGTGGTTGTGACGTTGAGATCTCCAGAACCATGGACTTGGTTGGGGGAGGTGTTCTGCATCTGTTGGTTATCTGTTACGTTCTTTTCTTCAAAGGCGTCAAAGGTAATCACATCAGTTTTTCTTCTTTTTCAAAGCACCGTTTTGATTTTTAGCAATTATAAAATGCAAAAAACATATTTTGGAAATTGTCCACGTAATCGCGTTGTTAGCGCTAGCATTAAGACGACTGTCCGTCCGAATCACATGAATGCTTAGTGTTGTGTAAAGCTCCTACTGAAGAAATATATTCAGCAGTCAGGAAACAAAGTTTTGTTTCTTGTTAACAATAACTAAAATATAGTTTTACGAAACCTTTAGCAGGAATTTTTGGATTAATTTAGAAGGCAAGGATAGAACTAATGTTAGTTTCCTCTAAGCGGTCAAGGAGCACTTTGTATCTAGATGACGCCGATCGCGTTTTGTGTTTCTGCGTTAGAATTGCTTCGAAGTTAAAACCACTTTGAAAATCCAATCGGGAAATTCATAGCTGCAGCACTAATATGGTCCGGAAAAACCCAGCTCACTCTAGGTCATAACGAAAGAAATAGTGCAAGCTTCCTCTAAGCGGTATATGAGCACCTTGTGTATGACTGAAAGTGAATACTACAGTTTTGCCCACCATGAAAGCAAAAACAGGGCAAATAACTGCAAGATGCATTAGGAATTTCCAGCGGTAGAAGCATAATCAGTTCAATATTTAGGAATATATATTCTTGACGTTAATCTCGATAATTTAGGCTTAAACACTTTTTATGCATACCGTGACTGTTTGACGCATATGGAGTAATTCTACTTTGGTTTTGGGATAAAAACCAGCCCCAAATCCTTTTCACTGCAATGTTACTTGCGTTACCTTGATTCAAAACTGACAAATAAAGGTAGAAAGCTGTTAGAGAATAAAATTTGTGGATTCGGCAGACAAAATAAGCCTTGAAAGGTCGCGATGCTTCAGTTTGCAAAGAAGAAGCCACACCCCTAATTTCAACAGGCCAAGCATGGATATGGCTTTACGCTTTCTATAAATTCGTGTGCTTGAATTCTGACAAGGTACACAGGTAAAACGACACATTTTGTCTCGAGAGTAAAAGCCACCAAATATTTTCAATCCAGGTTATTTTGTATTTATGGCAAGCTTTCAATTTCGCAGTTCAAAACTCCAACATGTACTTGTTTTTCTACACTAAGGGACAGAACTTATTATAGGCTTAAGGAAAAGCGAAATTGTTATGAATGTTTTGCTTACGGCCTGATCATTTCATGGTAATGTTTATTGGAAAGGTTAGAGATCTTCTCTTATTGTTTTGCAAATGAATAATAAGTTCTCATAGCTCAACTTAGGTAACACCACAAATGAAGCGCAACAAACCTTCCTAGCTAGCTTGGTGACCTGAAAATGTCTTGCATGTTGTTTGCTTAGAAGGGTTTTAATGTGAAGTACATTAAAACCATTTTGGTAAGTTTTTACTATTTCATAGAGGTCAACAAACATGACAAAATTTTTTTTAGCTGGGAAAATCACTGTATTCACTTAAAGGCTGACAGAAAACGATGTGCATTGCCAGCAAAGAATATTATTTGTAAAGATCGGACGAAGTTTTAATTCTGGGAGGTTTTTTTTTTCTCGTCTTTCTATTGGGGAAGGAGGGTCTCCATG
This sequence comes from Siderastrea siderea, assembly GCA_964030785.1. Lineage (NCBI taxonomy): Eukaryota > Metazoa > Cnidaria > Anthozoa > Scleractinia > Rhizangiidae > Siderastrea > Siderastrea siderea. Next base: position 2,506,328 of record OZ034974.1, read on the forward strand.
TTGCACTGAACAGGAATGCATGACCAAAGTACATGGGAGATATAGTTTCGTCGTCCTCCCAGAATTTCCGAGAAAAACCACTTAAAAACAAATCGCATACACTGTCAGCTTATAACGCTAAGGAACTCGAGAAGAGGTATAATCCAGAAATGCACACTAATTAACGTGTTCTTAATTATCCGGCAAAATATAATACCTTATGTTGTCCTGGCTTGTGAAACCTATTGTGTTCGTCTTAAGCTGAAACACTTGGAAGACACATTTATGCACGCACATACTATGACAGCTGCCACTAAATTATCCCACCGAAAAAACGTGTCTTGTTGTTTTACGCTAGCTTTTGTTAGCCGAACTTGCGACCTTTGAAAGACCTTGCTGTTTTCTTCTACACGCAAAATTTTAATTCAGCTATCTAAAAAACTGTTTGTCGTCTTTAAGCGTTTTTTAGCTTAGTCTTAGTCTCCTTGTTTCGGCCTTCAATTTTTGAGGTACAAACATTTTAAAATGACTTTCTGAATTTTCAGCGCGCTTATTGGTCGAGCACTATCGTCTGTCAGAGTACTAATTATGTACAATAACATGACGTATCACCTAGTGCGTCACGGAACATTTGGCACGAGTGTTGCTTTCTTGGATCGATTGTCGATTATTTCCCGCTGCTTTTGATCAAAATTAGGCTCGCTAGTGAAAGTCGAATTCTATCCTTGTGATAGACTGGGCTTATGGAACACAACTTGGCGGGATTGAAGGCAGTTCGGTAACTCGGTTTAAAGTTGTATTTGTGAAAATAGGACATGGTATGCTACAATTCCTTTCATTCAAAAATTTCTCTACAAGCAGAGGAAATACCCGCATTATGAACAAGAAAGAAAGGTAAATGATCGTTTTATTTTGAGGTTTATGTCGCTTTCTGGTCTACAGTACCTTAATGAATAATTTCCATTTTCTTTGCATTTCTGTCAAATTCAATTAACTTGAACTCTGGCCGCAAACTCATACTTAATGTATGCAACTGAATACGCGTCCCAAACAGTTGTAGAACCACTCGCTTCGCTGGTCGTTTTATTTCTCATTCTTTTTTACCATGCTTTGACATCATACCTGCGTTGTATATAAGAGTACAGGCTATATAAGTCTCAGGTATTTGCAAAATATTAGGCCATTAATGAAAGGTTGTTTTCCTTTACCACACTTTTTGCTGCGTCTGAACCAATTAACTAATATCGGACGTCAAACGACTTTTATTTTGCAATAATTTCTTGGTCACAGCCTTTGATTTTTTAAGACACAATCACCATAAGATATTAAACCATGATGCGCTAAGCGACGAACTCTGTTTCACCAAGATTTTCGTTTTGATCGGTGTGGTTTAAGTGTACTCTAATTGACTTTAAATCTTAGATCAAGTCTTTACGCTACAAAGCGCTACATGAAGCATATCGCCGAGGTCTATGCAGAAAGACCTTGGAAATAAGAGTGGGTATTCAGGACCTTTTGAGCCACTGAGTCTCAAAATGAAGAAAAGCAACAACGACAACACCAAGAACAGCAAACTATAAAAAGCCAACGAACAAAAGTAGAAATAAATTTAAATGTACCACCTCTCTACGGTCCAGGACGCTCAATTTGAAAAGCTGCTAATGACAAAGGCACCAATACACAAATAAAATGGAGGAAAATAGCGAAACAAGATGTACGTTTTGCTCCGTTACAAACAACCTAGGTTCTTTAATTTACCGCTTAGGTTTACCCGGCCTTTTTCAGAACAGGAGTTAAGGAATCTTTTAAGGTGGCTCCCTAGTGTTTCTACAAAAGTGACTATACGAACTGGCAAGGCTTGCAAAAGAAGCCCTAGTTCTGTTGTCCTGCAATATTTGTTCCTGAATTTTACCAGTGAGGTTACCAACATAATTACCCTTATTTTTCAGGTTTTGCTTCTTAGGCATAGGCCATTGTCATGGCAACAAAGCATCTAAAGAATGACAGATATTTGCCATTAATTCGTCTTTTTTCTTAAATATTTTGATTTCCCTTGGTGAAATTTTTTTAAACTTTCCTATTTTGTGAAAATGATTTTGACTAACATTTTGCACGGGAAAAAATATGGGGTCGTTCAGACGGATTCACCGATATCACGTGATTTATTATTTTTAACCATTAAACTGTGAAAAAATATGTAAAATATGTGAAAGGTACCGTTAGTATCTCAAAATGTGCACATATAAAAAAATTCACCGAAGGAAACGCGAGAAAGTTTACCTTTAGTCTTGCTTTTTTGGCTATGCTGACGTCACAAAATATCAGGAAAAACCTACGATTTTATGTGAGCGCACGCAGATTACTACAGCTCGCATCATCATCGAGCGCGCGGTTATAAAACTATAGGGAGCCACCTTAAGGCCTTTTTGCCACTCAAGGATTCAGTTAGTATCTACAGCCGAAATAACACAGTGTGTAAAACACACCTACCTGTTCGACAGTGACAAGTGGAAGACAACCGATAAAAGCTCGACGATAAAACTACAGGGTTCGACTTAATGAACCCAAACAGGATCCTTCATGTAGGTAAAATCCAAGGTCAGTTCTAATTCTCAAGCATGCCTACTTTAAAATACCACACCTAAATTCAACAAATCCTTTCAGTCGACAGTACTACTCAAAAACTAAGGAAATGCCCCTGTGAACTAGCTTAAACCTTGATTGACCTTAAACTATGAACAAACTGTAAACAAGAAATACTTTTAAGCATAAACCCTTAATTGAGACTAGTAAAAACGTTCTAATGAAAATGATTCCTTCTTAAGTTCCTAAACACAGGAACTATAGCAACTCATGAGTGCTTTTGTTGAGTGATAACTCTTCAAAGTTTCTTCCACGGACAAATGCTAATCTCCTTGAACAGCAAAACGTTATGCGAAAGTACTTGTTGATGAGATTTAATTTGTGTGGAACACTTCGAGATTTCTTTCACGGACAACTACAGTTAAGAGTGTCCTCGTTCACTACGATAAAAAGAAAAAGGAAATAAAAGAACAAAAGAATATTAGTCACTTTTATTTGTTTGCCTCATTCAAACATTTGTACAAAGGTTAAGACTGCGACGGACTCGGTTTTAAAAGTATTGGATTGATAAGGTCAAGTGTTATCTTTTTCTCAAAAGATGTCAGTCAGCTTTAGACGGTTCAGTCATTGTTTAGAAGCACAATTTTTTTTACTTTCCAAGCATGTGAGAGCAAAATGTGCCTAACAAGGAGTTAAAGTTATCTTTTTAAGTGTTATCTTTTTCTCAAAAGATGTCAGTTAGCTTTAGACGGTTCAGTCATTGTTTAGAAGCACAATTTTTTTTTTACTTTCCAAGCCTGTGAGAGCAAAATGTGCCTAACAAGGAGTTTAAGTTGCATGATTTACTGGACTTAAGCTGTCCTGGCCTCAAAAGCTTGCACATCCACCTTTCACGAGTGATTTAGTCATTGCTAAGAGAGATTATTTTTGTACTTTCCAAGCATGCGAGGGCAAAGTGTGCGTAACACGGAGTTTTAAGTTGAAGGATTTTAATACTAAATTTTAGCTGCCGCTCAAAAGCTTACGTACCCGCCTTTTTACGAGTAATTCCTTCCTATTTCACTGTTGTTGAGACGAGTGATAATTAACCGCCCTCATTCTACCATGCACCATTTCTTCAATTTAATTCAAGTTTCATTAATTTTCAACTGATTTGTATGGCATTTAACTTTTCCGTTTGGGAAGAGAGGGAACCCTAACAAAGCCGTAATGGGTGGAGACATGGCATGGACTACCTTCTCTTTCACAGAGGAGTAGTGGTAAATAGGATTTAAGTGATTTCCTAGATGAGCCATTTTCTTCGTTCAAGCCATGGTTTTTAGTTTGTATGAGTTTGCTTAAACTGTTTTTGTTTGTTTCATTATAGGAGCTGAGCGAGGGAAAATTGACATCCAACCAGTGGGCAGCGATGCTTACCATTGCCAATACGTGTCCTTTAGCAGCAGCTTTTCCAGCGGAATCCCCGTGCGAGTGCTTGCTTCAGTGAATCATGGTAACCAATCATCTCATGTCCATGATGCTGCCTTTGTATGGGTCGAAGATGTGACAACAAGTCATTTCAGGGCCTGTGTGGTGACAGGTGGCCAGGGCAATGGTGGTAACAACACCATAGATTGGTTTGCCTTTCAAGGTTCCCAATCTGGTGTTCAACATGGTCAGACCAGATTTACCCTCTTTACCACTGGGACAAAATGCAATCAAGTGGCGTTTGCTCAGGTAAGAGCTTTATTTCTAACTATTAGTTTTTCTTTGATTTCTTTCTGTGCGAAATATACTAGACAGACTGATTTGTCTCTTCTCTTACCCTACATCCCCTTAGAGTGTGCTGTAAGTAGTTGCTCACTGGCTTAAGATTTTCAGAATGCAAAAAATAAGCATTCAGGTTACTTTCATACAGTTTGTGATTTCAGTAAACTTGAGGATTGTGAACCAACCGTAAGCAGATCAGATGGAAATCTATCTGCCATTATATTCTTACCAATTGAAGTACAATAGAAATCACAATCAATGTTGTTTCAGTGTTGCTGATTAGCAAAGTATGTATGTTGTAGTTCAATTCTATCTGTGCTTCAATTTTTACTTTCCTTTTGTTCTTTTTCTTTATGTTATTATATGATAACGAATATGAAACAAAAGAAAATAAAAGTTGAAACAAAGATAGAATCAAACTACAACATACACAAAAACCCCCATATCCATTGTGTCTTTGTTTTTTGACTTTAATATCCAGGCCTTTCCGACTGCACCTAAAGTCCATGTCACTGTCCAACATGGAACTCTTGATCAAAAGAAGGACGCGATGAACATTTGGATTCAGAGTATCTCCAGAGGACAATTTGAAGTTTGCTTACGAGAGTCCAGAACATTTGATGGACCTCACAGCAACCTAAAAGTGGTAAGTCATAATTTTAGAATAAACGAGTTGAATATGCAAGCTAGGGAACAGAAACAAACAGTTGGCTGGAACTTGTACTCATGGATCGGACACAACTAACCGGAAGTTCAGCGGCTCTTGGGTGATAACATATATTAAATAGAAAATATAATATAGCAGCGTTTCTGATAATAAAGTTCTGACATATTTCTAAGAATTTTCGTTCAAAACGGACATAGCTATAACCAGTGGGTACTTCACTGAGTGCTACTTTAACCTTTTGTGCACAGTAATTTTCAAAGAGTTATTTTAACTCCTGTAGTGGGGTTAAACTAACTCCTTAAGGTGGAGTTATATTTTTTGGAGTTATTGTAACTTTACAGTTACAGCTGTATGGCGTGCGTGTGCAGTTCATTTGACACTGTTTAGTTGCAGTAATTGTTAGCAATATAAAGCTTGGGGATTGCCATTGAAAACTGTAGTATTTAAATATAAAGAGTTCAACAATTCTTTAGTGGAAAAATTCTTGTTTGAAAGATATGATTGGAAGGTAAACAATCTTAAATGACCTTCATGATTTAAGCTTTTTTTACTCGATGCTCCACTGTCTATCAAAGCTAATTTACATTGCAAGAAAAACTGGTCATGTTAAAATGCAGACTGCAGACCGTGCAGACCACGCAGACTGTGCAGACTGGGAATTTTTTTAATTAACTTATTATTTGTCAGTTTCTTTTACCTTGGTTTGCTGAAGGCTAGTACACTGTAGTTCTTTTTAATGTAAACTTTGATTTGTTGTACTGTGGCCAGCAGCTTGGCACCGGGTTCTCAAAAAATAAAATAAAATAAAATAAAATAAAATAAATGTCCCGCTGTAAGAAATTCTTGAACAATTTCAGTGGAAAGGCATGTCAATTCAGACCTTCTGGGAGTATTTCATATTTGTTTGGCAGGCCTTTTAAGAGTGCATTTTGGTTTCACAATTTATGAAGTTTCCAAGCTTGAGCATACCATCTGTCGGGTGAACTCGCTATGTCACTGTGCGGCGCGTCTTACCTTGGCCAAGGAGCGCAAAATTTGCCCAACGTGCACGCAAGGTTTCCTTGTCAAGCAAACCCTACAGTTCCATTTGTGCACTTGGGTGGAGCTGACGTTCTCTTCTTTTTCTCATGCAAACTTAACAAATCACCACTTTGCTTATTATTTGGCGTTAGAGAAGAATAAGGGAGCCTTGGAGAGGAAGATGAACCATTGACGGCCTTTCTGAACGTTATGAAATTTCTAATTTGCAGTATTGGATGTTGCCACAAAACTCGCGTTCGCCATATAAATTCATTCGCTATTTCGCCATTGTGGCTCCTTGGCATTTATATCGGGAAAAATCTATTCGTTTTTACATTCACTAATAAAAAGTCAACACATTGGCTGAATTCTTTTCTCAGTAATTTGAATGCAAGCTTTACATAGGAGATAGCGACTGAGCAATTCTGAATGAATTAAAAACTGATGGGAGCAAAATGTTTAAACGATGTTGACAACAACTTGATTATTTTTGTCTATTTTGTGGTAGTGACACCTATTCGGCCAAACAAACCAGAGTTAGCGTGCTCTTCTGTACAAAATTACAAATCCACATCACTTCAGTCAGTGAGAATGGAGGAAAAGCTACAGCTAGAACAGTGGAAATTTACATCTCAGTTCATGTAAATTTGAGGAAACCCGCGTTGCAAGAAATTGCACGTCTTCATCGCATTGTTTTGAATTCTCCAAGCTAGCAGACCCTATAAATTCTTCTAGAATTGCTGACTGCTGATAGCCGGTCTTGCGCATTTTGTCTGCATGGGTGATTGAAATACGACTGCTAGTTCACAAAATCATAAATGAAATACTATCATTGCTGAATTTTTGTAACTGGTGATGCATTTGACGTTTTTTTTTTCAGAGTTGGATGGCATATGAAGAGTTTCCCTTGTCTTGGGACGTTAAAGAATCCTCAAATATCCTGTTTTCTGAATACGAGATTCCAACGGCTCAAGACAATTACGCACTGTGTAAGGTATGTAAATTATCAGGACGGACGTCAGCGGTGCAACCAGCTTCTTTTTGAATGCAGTGGTTACAGACATACAACATAACCACACGCAAATGGCCGAAAACGGATCGTTAGTGTGTTGTTGTCAAACATTGCTATTTGTTCTTTAATTTCTGAGAGTCATTTCTATCGTTAAAAGTTCATAGCGAAAGACAGCATGTACCCGAGAGCAATGATATACATCTAAGTCAATAGGAGTAGAACTATAACTACAACCTGGGAAAAAAAATTCGCTGTCTTCAATACATTCTCCTGCAAAAGAAACGAAGTTTGAGTTATGTTGAAAATCCAACACACAATAGAGTTTGTGTGGGATTTGCGGGAAATCTTATGTGAGGTTTTAAGAGGGACTTTTTCTTAACGCCGGGTGAAATTACGAAATTGTGGCACATCAGTCAAGAATCAAGGTCCTTCATATTTTGTCCATAGATAGACCATGGAAATTCATTTGTCGTGCTATAGTTATTTTGTTCAAATTATTTTTTAAATATCGTGAAAATTTTGAAAAACCGTTACGGCCGTACATTGCCTCAAAATGCCTAAAATAAAAGCGATTTCCATGACCATTAAAACCTTGGCTTGCCAAAGCGCAAAGGGAAACTAGACTTGAACGAATACGGATCATGACTTAGGACATATTAACGAAAACTTTGAACCTAAAAGTAGGATTATAGACGTAATCCTAAATTTCTTGTGATGGAGCAAAGATAGCTAATATTTTGATGTTTGAAAATCTCAATCTAGAGTACTTTTTCAAAGCATCAGTTCTATGGCCGGTATAACTCAGATTGACTCAAAAATTCGGCTGCAATATCTGGAAGTGTTGTCCTTACCTAGAATATAAAAAAATTAGTTTGGTACTTTTGATCGCTCGCAAGAAAGAGCGAGAGTTATTTTGGCAAAATCACAACGCTAACATGTCAACAACTTGCAACGTCCTGGGTAAATAATACCCAAACTCGAACATAAACTTCACAAGTTACCTCGAACTGTCTCATAAACTCTGTAAGAAACCTTATTGTCAGTTTACCTCTCAAAGATAATGGTTGACGATTGAATTATAGTCCATGTTCCTATCAACTCTTCAACTCCACAGGTCAACAAGGGGTGTCTGTAAAACCCGGAACAGCCCCGGAACAGCCCCGGAACACCCCGGAACACCCCGGAACACCCCGGAACACCCCCTGGAACATCCCCGGAACACCCCCGGAACAGCCTGGAACAGCCCGGAACAACCCCGGAACACCCCTGGAACATCCCATAATACCCCAGAACATCCCATAATGCCCTGGAATACCCTCAATACAGCCAGGAACACTCTTGAACACCAAAAATAGTGGTCAGCGGTCAGACCGCTCACGCATAGACTGACCCGAGGACCTCCGAAGATTAACGAAGATTTGCGAATTTTTCCGAAGACCTTTGCGGATCACCCGAAGACAAACTGACAAAAAAAAATAATAATAACATTGGTGTCCTTTAGATCGACAAAGATTTGATTTTGAATATTTCAAGTCAATTATTGAAGTTGTTGTAACTCATGCGAGATTTGCATTATAACTCTCGACAAACCGATGTGACGTCTATAAGTGAAATTCTGGGCATCCCTACTAATAATTCATGTCACCATATAACACGTCAAGGTCGCGATAACTTACTCTTGGGCATTGCGTGACAGATTTTGCACGCAAAACAAAACAGATTTTGCAGGCTGCTAAACGTCTATAGGATTTATTTTGTTTCCGTAAAGGCTGTTCCTTTGCAATTTATGTAGCTAGTACTACCGCATTTTCTCGATAAATGCCCCACTTGCTGTTACTGTACGATCTGGGCAAAGAAACACCGCCGCTCCTTCTAAAGACCAATTAGAAAAATGTTTGAATAGTTTTGAGAAGTAAGTTCTAACTCAAGGTTTATCGCAACGTATAAAGATGGCTTATTGAGGGAGCACACGAACTTTGCAAAGTTCAAGGAAATGTGATATGTACTCTCATCGTTGATATTTTCCTTTTTTCGTTTACTGAATTTTTTCTCTTAAAGTCTAACTACATCTTGTGAAAGTATTGAATAAAATACTTGTTCCTTTTCTCGCTATAAGAGTTTAAACTCGTTCGATCCTTTTGCTCCCGGGTTACCGTGACATCCTACATTATAAGCCCTCGGATACCTCTACAAAATTATAGTGAGTACTTTTTTGCAGGCCCACATTTCTCCTACTCAATTATCTTCCGCGCTACGCTCTTTTGTTAACCAAAAATATATACAGGCGTAACTGCAAAAACGTTGTCATTCAAATATGACAAGAGAAAGCTGCAAGATGGGAATTTATTAGACATGGAAAAACGTTTTCGGATTTTAACATTCCTGAAGCACTCATGCACTACGGTATGATACTTCAGATTAATATGAACTGAGGTTTTTTTAAATGAGATGTATATATTAGCGTAACGAACCGGCGGCCAAACATTTTCCATGTGCCTGTGGAAATAAAACGATGACGATCGTGTAATCTCGGAATAATGACCTTATAGCATTGCGTGACACTATCATTTGGCTTTGTTATGTCCTTGAGGTCACACCTGTTTTTTGAACGTGATAATGCAAATCTCGCACGAGAAAAATCAGTGCAGAATTAACAGTTCAACTGTCACATTTTCATATCACTGAAAATCGTAAGTTATTGATATGAAGGTCACGTGCATGATATATTTTTCCCATTAATTAATGGTGTTTTCGCTGTTCTTAAAAGCTTCGAAAATATTCCAAGCATTCTTGAAATGCTCGGAAGTCTCAGGGTGATCCGCAAAAGTCTTATGAAGAATTGGGAATCTTCGGAGGTCTTCAGCTTAGTCAATTCGTGAGCAGTCTGACCGCTGACCACTATTTTTGGTGTTCCGGGGGTGTTCCTTGTTATTTCGAGGGTGTTCCGGGGTATTATGGGATGTTCCAGGGGTGTTCCAGGGTTGTTCCGGGCTGTCCCGGGGTGTTCCGGGGTGTTCCGGGTTTTACAGACACCCGAATTTTTGTGAGGTCACAAAACAAGAAAACAAGTATAACGTTTAAGAAATTGGTAGAACTTTGACCTATTTGTTCTTTCTTTCATTCAGAACTATGATTTATGAAATGCTGTTCAATTAATCTTAAGAACATTGTTAAGAACGTCTCAGACTCAAATCGCCAAAAAAATAAGAACATTCAGTTCCGGTTCAGCCTCAGCTTAAAAATTAGACGTTCTTATAAAAAAAAAGAGTGTAACGGTTTTCGCGTGGTGTACATAATGGTTTAATTTTGCACATGAGTTTAATTCCAAATGGCAAGAAATTCGCTTGGAGGCTTTTCAGTGACTTTAATACGATCCTGGTAAACGTTTGCCTTCTAATGTAATGCACGAATATCGTCAACCTTTTCAAAGGTGATTTATAGGATTGTCAGATATTTCACGGAACACGATTGAGTGACAAAATGAGCTGTTCATAAAATCGTCCATCATGACTACGTTCGACTCAACCATTTCCTTGTGGAGGAAAAGATCCTGTGTTGATAACGGCTGACATCCTTGAAACTTTGGAAACTTCTCTTCCGAGTGCGCCTTGTTGACGATTTCCGTTGTTGTGTGCGAACTTTCGAAGAATCGATTTCGTTAAACGAAAAAAAAATCGTTTCTTTCAATCTATCTACAAGGACGCGTATAAACTAATTAAGAAAGGAATGCGCACGTGAAGAATGCAATCTTCAATCCGTGATCGTTCACGCGTGAAGCTCGTTGACTGTAAGTCTAGTTTTCCGTTGCGCTTTTGCGAGCGAAGAGTTTTGTGGAGGTGAAAATCGCTTTTATTTTAGGCATTTTGAGGCAATGCACGGCGGTAACGGTTTTTCAAATTTTTCACTAAATTAAAGAATAATTTGAACAAAATAAATATACCGGTTTAAGTGGCATACCATAGGTTATCTTTAGACAAAATATGAAGAGCCCTGATTTTCCACTGATGTGCCACTCCTCACCCGGTCAGAGAAAAAAGTCGCTCTTAATCATTTTTACATGAAACAAATATTAAACTTTTTTCAGACACTTAACTTTACAAAAGCATTCTACACGCCGCCAGTAGTACTCACAACTGTCATTAATGATGGTATCAACAGCTCCAACAGAGCATGCGCAGTCAAAGGTCCACTGAGCAGCTGGGTTGAGGTATAGCCCCTTTTGTTGTTTGTTTGTGTGTTTTTAATTAATTAGGCAAAAAAAAGAATAAAAAATGGAGATAAATGAAGGCAAAAAAATGAAAATTTGCAACTTTTTTGGTTTTTTAATTGGATCTCAAATGACGACTATGATGATAAATATATCTATGGGTACAGTAAATGCAGACAAATTTTGTCAAATCTGGAGTCTAAATAGTATTTGATAAAAGGATTTAATTTTGGTTTTCTTGTAACAGGTAGTGACATTGATTGCTGCTTTTCGTCCTAATCAAATTCCAACGTAGAAAGGTCTATTTTGGAAATGTTTGATTCCCGTTTTTATGCAATGCATTACTATTATCATGCCAACTGCTGAATTTTAACTCAAAAACGTATTCTGCGTATAGTTTATAGTCATAGTTTATAGTTTTCTACATATAAAATTTTTAGGTTTTCTTTAGTTTGTTTCTCTAGGATTTATTCTATGTGTTGTAAATTTTTCTCTTCTTTTTTTCTAAATTTTTGAACCTTCCCTTTAAGTATTGTGAGGGCATTGAGACTATGTAAAATGCCCCTAAATATATTATTATTATTATTTCAAAGGAGGTGACGAAGTCTCATTTTCGAGTGTGCATCAAAGACTATGCAGGATATGATGGTCAGAGAAGCAACGTCGTTGTGGACTACTTGCTAATCGGAGGTAATTACTGGAGTGTTTTTAAAAGAGTTCAGGGTCGTAAACTGAAGAGACTTAAAAGCAAAATTAACGCACCAAACGAACTGAATAAACTGCGTTGTTTTGAGTGGCCGATATGTATATACATATACATATGCATCGGTTCTTTATCTTTATTTCTTTATAACGGCACAGTACATTGATGCAATCGTCGATCAGACATCGACCATCTATATGAAAAAAGTCTATTATTACCTTCCCAACTAACCCTTACTGTTTCGTGGGTTTTGTTACATAATCCAGCACTGTCCAGTCTCGATTTATGTGCAAAGCCGATTTTTTAGTCAAGATACATCTATATCTTTTTACTAATTAGATTATCCACCTTACTCAGCACTTCCAACGGGTTTGCCCATAATTGGGCAGAAGTCAGCATTATGTTCTTCCTTACCCTATTTAGATCTGGATCCTTGCAACAATGTAAGCTGTAAGTATCACAGTCACTGTGAAGCCTCTTCCCCGCAGCAGTTTTCTTGTGTGTGTGAAAGCAGCTGTCCGTCATACGAAGAACAGGTCTGCGCATCTAACGGTCGCACTTTCAGAAACATGTGCTTACTGAAGAAAGAGATTTGTGAAACACGTGGAAACTACACTCATTATCATCCCGGAAGCTGCACAGGTATCTAATTTAAATGAGGTTAGCGCTTATTACTTCAGCTAATCACTCAGACATTGCTTTATATGTCCCGATATTTTATGATGCGAGGTCAAGAGTGATATGAGAAGAGTGCAACTAGAATTCTAAACCTCCCACAAATTATCGGCTAGTATCGTTGTTTCCTTATTCTCCAAATTACTTGCAAGTCGTTTGACCTTAAAGTTCGAAAACCAAACCACCCACAAACGGATTGCCTAAATTAGAAGTAAACACTATGAGGAGAAACAGAGGCTTTTTGAAGCAAGTGTTTTCTAATTCTTCTAAAGCGTAAGAACTAATTCTTCTTCATAACTAGTGAATCCCTTAAACACAGAAGGAAGGAAACAATGGTTAAACCTTAAATACAATGCTTTACAAGATGCAACTGAAGCAGTGTGGCATGGCTCACTGGATAGGGCGCTGGACGTGGAATCTGGAGGTCCCGGCTTCAAGTCCGTTTCGTCTGCTAGTTTGGGTTGTTTTTCGGTATACCTGAGCTATTTCATCCTCATTGCTGAGCGGCAAAGCTCGTTAACGTAGCTGGCGACTGACCTGCATCCTCTCAGTTGGATTCTTTCCCCAGAAAGGCCCTAAGAAGAGTAGTCTAATAAATATTTATTCTATATTTTAACTTTTTTCTAATATTATTTCCCCCATACAACGTTCCTAACGTATAGTAGGTTTCAAATAATG
>OZ034974.1:2519800-2550800 GCA_964030785.1 Siderastrea siderea
TCTAAACTCTTTTAACTCTACACAGGTTTTCCACTGCAGAAAGGAAGACATCAATTTCAAAACCATCCGTCTTGGGCAGAGGATCAGTGTGAAACCATTCAATTTGAACCTTACATATTTTACCCTCATCAAAAAATCTACATACAACTCACTGTGAACCATGTGAACTACTCTGATGCTGCTTTCGTGCACGAGGCCACAACACCATGGGTTGAACGTGTTAACAGCACTCAGTTTACTACGTGTGTTACTCGAGCGGGGAGGAATGACTATCCCGCAGACAGTTTTGCCACGGTTGATTGGATCGCCTATCAAGGTGCTCCCCCTGGAGGTGTGACGGGCGAGGAAAAGTTTTCTCGGTGGTGGACAGGCACTAGCTGTCAGACGGTCACTTTACCTAACGTAAGTGTAATCGTAAACATTAACCCTTCAAAATTGGAGCCGTAAAAGGTGTTTTTTTTTTATTGGTCAGTAAACCTCAATAAAGTTGAAAAGTACTTGGTGAAACCCTATAATTAACCTTCTTAAGAGCGGTTTGCTGTAAGAATCGACTAAAGGTATGCAAGATAGAAAAATCCGATTTTCTCAAAATCTGCCAGAATAAAGGCTTTGGTGAACTAGTTCTAAAAATATAAGTTTCAGGTCGTTTAAGTTTTTATTTATTTTTTAGTGAATATTTTCGTATTTTGCCCTGCGCGGCAGTCAAAATCAACGCCAAAATCGTGACTTTTCCGGAAGCTCCTGTTCAAATATTCAAAGCGTCCTAAATAAGATTAACCCGGGGAGTTAAAAGATCTTATATTCTATGTTTATTAGCAGTGTCAAAGCTTCATGAAAAGCGAACGTGAATTTTTAAAGGAATTTTAAAATTTATACCCAACAACGGTCGTTAGCGACAACCCAATTTAGGCTAAATTCAAGGCTCAAAAAAGCACTCTGGTACATGGCTTTACACAACGAGACTATACTCTGGGAAAGAACAATCACTTCAACTAAACATCGGCCGAAAAACATTTTGGGACAAATGAAACGGGGAATTTTGAGAGCGCTTTGAAAACAGGCTACTTGAGTGATATGAGCGACCCTTTGACCTTTCATGTCAACCGAAATCAACACACAGCAGCTCTTAAAATGTGACTTTCCTTCGCCAGAATACGAGTTTGCTTGTTTTTCTAGAATGTTTTCAAATAGAGAAAACTAGGATTTTGAATTTGGGGGCCTTTGTTCCCAATAATGAGCGATGTTGAGCAATTTAGAGAAGTATGTTATGAAACTGACCTACTCTGTTTATCACCGAATTATACATTCAAAGTCTGTTTACAACGTGAATGCGGAATCAATAACGAAGTAAAAAACCGATTCTTGAAATGTTTAGGAAATAACTCTTACCTAAGTGAGCTTTTCCTGGCTGGAAACTGCAACTTTCATTGCAAAACACATAGCAAGATCGCCGAGCCGTGTTGCACGTTAGTTGTCAAATGTTTCTACATTGAGGTTCCCTATGTTAACGATTAACCAGATTTAGGCCCGCATAGCGTGCAGTCGGAAACAACACTATGGTGACGAACGCTTGTGCTTGATAGGAAAAAAAAGTAGGGGAAAAAGGAAAAAGAGAGCTTTAATTACATATTATTATTCTTATTATTATATACGTTTTTTTTTACGTTCAAACCGGTGACACGTACTACTAAGCAAGTTCTCCCAATGTTGGTGGCCTTTAGGGTTTAATAGAGCCTTATAGTGCTAGCCCGCTTGCTGACGTCTCCTATTTCCTTTGCTTCACAAATGTCTTGTTCGATGATACAGCAGCCACACCCGTAGACAAGCCTTTTCATGCTGTCTTCCCTATGGATGTTGCACAGGTTCGAGTTAGTCATATGCGATGAGGTTGTGAAAAATCAGGAGCCCATGAAAAATTTAATTTTATACTTAAAAAAGTACTTCATCCAGTACAATCTGGCAGGTATCACAGAGATTTTTCTCACTTAATATCTCCGGTTTGGGCAGCGGTTCCTCTGCCTGTCCCTGGAAAAATGCTGAATACTTCGCAAATCATCAGGACAATGATTCTCAACAAGCTAGCATGCTTTACCGGTAGGAATTTTATTGAATGCAATAAAATCTGTTTTTAAACAGATTTTACTGCATTCAGCACAGTAACCATATGTTAAGACCCTTGCCCACCTGCATTGCCAGAGCGAAAAATAAAAACAAAAACAGAAGCAACAACTGCCCGTGTCGCCGACATCACAAGAGAACTCTGCTGTATAACTCAAGGGATCAAGAATCCCACAATCGACACCGCTATCCTACGACGTGAGTACGCTGGGTGCTATCAACTGCTGTGTAGCATCATGTACTCTAAAGAAGACCAATACCTGGACGGGTGTTTGCAGAGTGGATTTCGGTTACCCAGAAAGAGAAAAAGGGGCTTGTGACATAGAGGTAGACACTATCGAAACCCTAGCCTGTGTAGCAAGCGTTTCTGTGGGCCTAGGGTTTTTCGTACGTTCGAAGCATTTTTCGCTTTTTGGCCGCGTAAAAATTGGGCCGAGCGCAAAAGAAGTGGTAGAAGGGGCTGGGAAAAGGGAGGAAAAAAACGTTTGTCCGCAAACCCCACGATTTTGAAGAACCCGTACGCCAAAGAACGTCAATCAAATCAGTTAAGTTAATTTGAGCGTGACCGCATCAACGCAACTAACTGTTTCTCTCCAGCTGGAAAATTTCCATGGCCAGGTTTGACCGCTAGAAGGCGGCTGTTCGGTGGCTTCAAATCTCAGGGACTTTCGGGAAGCTTTCTCTTTCTACAAAGACTGTTGCCTGATGGAGGTTTGAGCAGCCGTTTAGACAAGTTGATACGCTGATTTGGCGGAGCATGGGAAACAGGAGACTCGATATACTTATTGCATTCCGAATAACTTCGAATAATGCCCTTAAGTTCCTAATTTTTCGCGCACAAAGATTGCAGACACGTTCCGAAAATAGCTATACAAGTTTTCAACAACTTCCACTGTAACCACTCTGAAGATATCAGCAAGAATTGCTCCTTAAGAATCCTTTCTTTTCGACGCTTTGAAAAGGTTCCCGAAGAAATAAAACCGATTTTCCTAGCAGAGATAAATTTCCAAATTTATTAACTTTGAAATTACAACGACAAATCCTGAAGCGCCCTCCTTTGAGTTTCCAACTTTCGAGGTTTCGACATCACATCTCCAAGTGCTTCGTCTCTGCAGTTCGTGGGTTTGACTTACGTGGAGCATGTTTTGATTTTGACGAAAGTAAATTTGTAACATCCAGTGATCTGTTATTTGTTGCTGTATTGTCAAGCTGTCACGCTATGAATTCATCAAACCTTGAGTGCTAAAGGGACATTTCTCAAACTTGTGGCGTTTTCGGGCAAGCGTTTCCTTTTTTTGCCTCTCCCCCCCCCCCCCCCCCCCACTTCCCGCTCCTTCCTTTTTTGCGCACGCCTTAATTTGCAAAATTCCTCAAAAAGGCGGAAAAGTCCTCGGAAGTGCTTGCTACGCAGGCTATCGGAACTCACGAACTTAGACACATGAATGATTGTTTCGATTTACAAATAGCTTGCAACTGTCACTTGCAACTTCCTCAAGTAAATTCGACGGTGTAAACATGTTAATCAATTTTGAGTTTTCTTGTGACACGGCAACAGTTTGGAGAGAGAGCGTTTGACGTTGGCAAAGGAAAATACTGGCCTAATTTTTTACTGAAACATTTGCCATGAAAAAGAGACTACTACTCAAAGTTGCGCAACAAACTGGGAACAGGCAAGAACTTGACATATATTCGAGTTGCTGAGAAAGCAGATAGGTCGAGGTTGTTCTCCAGGTACTAGTTCCTCACTGCACGATGGATGAGTTGTTCTCTTCGAGAATAATGTATAAGCTGCGTCACTCTGATAGGCGAATTGGCTTTTTACTTCGTGGTAAGCGTTTAAGTCATAGTGCTGCGCTAGAGAAGCAAAAGTTCTATACTCGATAGATTGTATTAGATCGGGCTTGTACAGTTATAGCACGCCATCGCTTACAACACTGACCTGAGCTTGTGCGACTTGCATAAGAAAGGCAGCGTGAAAACGCTAAGCATACCCATGCTTAGGAGTGTTTTTTTTTTAGTATTTTGGCTTGGGCAGATGTATTTCTCGCATGGCGCAGGGTGCAATATCTTTCTTCCTTTGCGGACATTAGACCTTCTAATTAAAGACTCTTAGGAAAGAAAGTTAATGCAGCCTAGTCCATGGTTGAGTTATGTAACCAAGGGTAGGGGGAAGGGGGTAAGAACGGTAGAACAGTAGTATAAAATTATTATTATTATTATTATTATTATTATTATTATTATTTTTACAATCTTATCGCTTATGACAAGTTGAACCTGTGCGACATGCATAGGAAAGGCAGCAAGAAAAGGCTCAGAACAGCCGTGCTAAAGACTGTTTGTGAGTATTATGGCGTGCGCACACATGTATCCCATGCAAGGCACAAATCACAGCACCTTCTGCCGTAGCGGAACCAGTCGAGGGAAGTGGCTGCTGTTTTATCGAAAACTAGAGAAAGGCATTCAGTCTGATTTGTGGGTTTTATGTGTTTTACTTACCAAAAGGTAAAATGTCTCACTAAGAATGGGAGTTTGAAGAGCCTTCTGAAGTGAATAATTGAACGAATTTTGTGTGTTTACTACGCTTCAGTCGCTTGTTCAACAAGACGCTAACCTTTTCTACCACAACGCTACATTTTAGCGTGCCCCATTTGGTCGAAATCGATCACGTGACGCGATACTGTCTCTCCTCAGTGGCACCTATCAACGCATATTGGCAATTTTCGCTCAAAATTAGCGTTGGACGATAAAAGCAATAGAGGGATTCTGTCTCAGACCCTATGTGTGATAGGTTCCCTGGGAAATTTGATGTGCAAACTTCATATAAGCCCTCAAACTACGTTCTTGGACTAATATTTGTTGTGAACATCAAATTTCCTCCGGCAACCTATCAGCAACAGAAGAACTCTATTGCACGTGTCACCGGTTTGGATGTAAAAATATATATATATAATAATAAGTATATATGTAATAAAAGCTCTCTTTTTCCTTTTTCCCCTTCTTTTTTCCTATGAAGCACAAGCGTTCCTCACCATAGTGTTGTTTCCGACTGCACGCTATGCGGGCCTAAATCTGGTTAATCGTTAACATAGGGAACCTCAATGTAGAAACATTTGACAACTCACGTGCAAGACGGCTCGGCGATCTCGCTATGTGTTTTGCAATGAAAGTTGCAGTTTCTAGCCAGGAAAAGCTCACTTAGGTAAGAGTTATTTCCTAAGCATTTCATGAATCGGAATATTTTACTTCGTTATTGATTCCGCATTCACGTTGTAAACAGACTTTGAATGTATAATTCGGTGATAAATATAGTAGGTCAATTTCATAGCATACTTCTCTAAATTGCCCAACATCGCTCATTATTGGGAACAAAGGCCTCCAAATTCAAAATCCTAGTTTTCTCTATTTGAAAACATTCTAGAAAAACAAGCAAACTCGTATTCTGGCGAAGGAAAGTCACATTTTAAGAGCTGCTGTGTGTTGATTTCGGTTGACATGAAAGGTCAAAGGGTCGCTCATATCACTCAAGTAGCCTGTTTTCAAAGCGCTCTCAAAATTCCCCGTTTCATTTGTCCCAAAATGTTTTTCGGCCGATGTTTAGTTGAAGTGATTGTTCCTTCCCGGAGTATAGTCTTGTTGTGTAAAGCCATGTACCAGAGTGCTTTTTTGAGCCTTGAATTTAGCCTAAATTGGGTTGTCGCTAACGACCGTTGTTGGGTATAAATTTTAAAATTCCTTTAAAAATTCACGTTCGCTTTTCATGAAACTTTGACACTGCTAATAAACAGAGGAAATAAGATCTTTTAACTCCCCGGGTTAATCTTATTTAAGACGCTCTGAATATTTGAACAGGAGTTTCCGGAAAAGTCCCGATTTTGGCTTTGATTTTGACTGCCGCGCAGGGCAAAATACGAAAATATTCACTAAAAAATAAATAAAAATCTAAACGACCCGAAACTTATATTTTTAGAACTACTTCACCAAAGCCTTTATTCTGGCAGATTTTGAGAAAATCGGATTTTTCTATCTTGCATACCCTTAGTCGGTTCTTACAGCAAACCGCTCTTGAGAGCGGCTATCCGTAACTTTCACCTAGGTCCATGCAAGATAGAAAAATCGAAAATTGCCAAACTTTGTCACAATAAAGGTCTTCCCAAACCATTTACAAAAACATAAGTTTCAGTTTATTTCGGTAGATATTTTACCGTTACGACGACTTTATCATTCCGATGGCTAGTGAGCGAGTAAAAATGACTTAAAAGCGTCACTTAAATCAACTGCTCGTCTTGAATTGTGAAGACAGAAATATCAATATTAAAGCCATGTACTATAAGTAGGATATTCCTTTATCATGTTTGCTTTTTCAAATTTGAATTCGATCGAGACCAGAAGTTTTGAGAGATTTTTAAAATTTAACCGTTTCGAGCGGCATAGTCGCACGCTAAAAAATGGCGAAATTCAGGACCAAAAAAACCACTCTGGTATATGGTTTTCGCTGCTGAGACTACACTTGTTGGAATAAGCAATCCTTCCTCTACGATTTGACGGAAAAAAATTTTGGGTAAATGAAATGATAAATTTTGGGAGCGCTTTATCTACACCCTAGTTTCCAGGCGAAGACGACCTTTTGACCTTGACAGGCGGGCAAGTAATGACCGGCGTTTTCAAATAACACGCGCTAATTCCATTTTTTAAAGAAAAGTTTCACAATGTTTGGTACTTACTAATTAACAAAACCTCAAATAAAGTCATCAGCCGAAAACAGGACAGGTTTTCGCTAACAAATACGTTGTTTTGGCCAAGGGGAACTTTGGTTGTTAGTGATTAACATCGAGAAATTTGCATAAATTTGAAACATTTGTTTTTCACAAGAAGCTCGTTTTACCTTCCTTGTTTCTAAAGTAAAAATACTATCGAAAACCAGTAAAGCATTACCCAACTATCTATGTAGTCCCCCCCCCCCCACTATGTAGCAAATCGTACCTTAATAACCATTTTCTGTGAAGTAATGACGAGATTTCTACTAGCCGCCCATGACAACTGATGACAACCGTCGAACATTTTTTGGTAAGTGATGGATATACTGTCACACAATACACAGTGGTCTTAGATTACAAAACCACATGGCCAGGCAAATGCAAACAGCTGTCAGCAGCGAATCTCCAATGTGCAGGAATGGACGAGAAACAAAAGAGATGTCTAAAACTTTGCTGCTAGTGCAATGAATTGTTTTAAAATTCAAACCAGTCTTTGGTACTGTAAAATGGTACTGTAAATTGGTACTGTAAATTGATTGGTACTGTAAATTGGTACTGTAAATTGGTACTGTAAAATGTAAAATTATCTGAAAGTTCTTAACCAAAGAAAAATAAGAGCCAAATAAAGTCACCGGTCATTATACCTGAAGTTGCGAAATCCTTCCACAATCATGATGTAACAAACATCAGGGTCGTAACGAGGTATGTGGGATCAGGGATCAAAGGGGTGGGATCGGGGATCAGAAGGGTGGGATCTAGGACCAAAGCCCTGGGATCAGGAATCACAGACCATGGGATCAGGATCAGCAGTTTCTTATAGGGATCAGGGATCAGGCTGTATCAGCCTGATATTTGATCCCTTATATAAACTATACTGGTATGTGCGGCGCCAAAGGGTATGGTTTTTGAGCCTTTATGGTCTGAAATAGGGTATAGATTTTAACCATTTTGTTGTATACCATATCTTTTTATTATCTTTTTATTTTTTCATCAGCGATGAAAAAACATACCTCGTTACCACCCTGAAACGTGCCTCGTGTCAAAAAATCCCGACACAAATCTTGCACGTGGGTTGAACTGTTTGTCACTCTGATAGGCGAATTGGCTTTTTACTTCGTGGTAAGCGTTTAAGTCATAGTGCTGCGCTAGAGAAGCAAAAGTTCTATACTCGATAGATTGTATTAGATCGGGCTTGTACAGTTATAGCACGCCATCGCTTACAACACTGACCTGAGCTTGTGCGACTTGCATAAGAAAGGCAGCGTGAAAACGCTAAGCATACCCATGCTTAGGAGTGTTTTTTTTTTAGTATTTTGGCTTGGGCAGATGTATTTCTCGCATGGCGCAGGGTGCAATATCTTTCTTCCTTTGCGGACATTAGACCTTCTAATTAAAGACTCTTAGGAAAGAAAGTTAATGCAGCCTAGTCCATGGTTGAGTTATGTAACCAAGGGTAGGGGGAAGGGGGTAAGAACGGTAGAACAGTAGTATAAAATTATTATTATTATTATTATTATTATTATTATTATTATTTTTACAATCTTATCGCTTATGACAAGTTGAACCTGTGCGACATGCATAGGAAAGGCAGCAAGAAAAGGCTCAGAACAGCCGTGCTAAAGACTGTTTGTGAGTATTATGGCGTGCGCACACATGTATCCCATGCAAGGCACAAATCACAGCACCTTCTGCCGTAGCGGAACCAGTCGAGGGAAGTGGCTGCTGTTTTATCGAAAACTAGAGAAAGGCATTCAGTCTGATTTGTGGGTTTTATGTGTTTTACTTACCAAAAGGTAAAATGTCTCACTAAGAATGGGAGTTTGAAGAGCCTTCTGAAGTGAATAATTGAACGAATTTTGTGTGTTTACTACGCTTCAGTCGCTTGTTCAACAAGACGCTAACCTTTTCTACCACAACGCTACATTTTAGCGTGCCCCATTTGGTCGAAATCGATCACGTGACGCGATACTGTCTCTCCTCAGTGGCACCTATCAACGCATATTGGCAATTTTCGCTCAAAATTAGCGTTGGACGATAAAAACAATAGAGGGATTCTGTCTCAGACCCTATGTGTGATAGGTTCCCTGGGAAATTTGATGTGCAAACTTCATATAAGCCCTCAAACTACGTTCTTGGACTAATATTTGTTGTGAACATCAAATTTCCTCCGGCAACCTATCAGCAACAGAAGAACTCTATTGCACGTGTCACCGGTTTGGATGTAAAAATATATATATATAATAATAAGTATATATGTAATAAAAGCTCTCTTTTTCCTTTTTCCCCTTCTTTTTTCCTATGAAGCACAAGCGTTCCTCACCATAGTGTTGTTTCCGACTGCACGCTATGCGGGCCTAAATCTGGTTAATCGTTAACATAGGGAACCTCAATGTAGAAACATTTGACAACTCACGTGCAAGACGGCTCGGCGATCTCGCTATGTGTTTTGCAATGAAAGTTGCAGTTTCTAGCCAGGAAAAGCTCACTTAGGTAAGAGTTATTTCCTAAGCATTTCATGAATCGGAATATTTTACTTCGTTATTGATTCCGCATTCACGTTGTAAACAGACTTTGAATGTATAATTCGGTGATAAATATAGTAGGTCAATTTCATAGCATACTTCTCTAAATTGCCCAACATCGCTCATTATTGGGAACAAAGGCCTCCAAATTCAAAATCCTAGTTTTCTCTATTTGAAAACATTCTAGAAAAACAAGCAAACTCGTATTCTGGCGAAGGAAAGTCACATTTTAAGAGCTGCTGTGTGTTGATTTCGGTTGACATGAAAGGTCAAAGGGTCGCTCATATCACTCAAGTAGCCTGTTTTCAAAGCGCTCTCAAAATTCCCCGTTTCATTTGTCCCAAAATGTTTTTCGGCCGATGTTTAGTTGAAGTGATTGTTCCTTCCCGGAGTATAGTCTTGTTGTGTAAAGCCATGTACCAGAGTGCTTTTTTGAGCCTTGAATTTAGCCTAAATTGGGTTGTCGCTAACGACCGTTGTTGGGTATAAATTTTAAAATTCCTTTAAAAATTCACGTTCGCTTTTCATGAAACTTTGACACTGCTAATAAACAGAGGAAATAAGATCTTTTAACTCCCCGGGTTAATCTTATTTAAGACGCTCTGAATATTTGAACAGGAGTTTCCGGAAAAGTCCCGATTTTGGCTTTGATTTTGACTGCCGCGCAGGGCAAAATACGAAAATATTCACTAAAAAATAAATAAAAATCTAAACGACCCGAAACTTATATTTTTAGAACTACTTCACCAAAGCCTTTATTCTGGCAGATTTTGAGAAAATCGGATTTTTCTATCTTGCATACCCTTAGTCGGTTCTTACAGCAAACCGCTCTTGAGAGCGGCTATCCGTAACTTTCACCTAGGTCCATGCAAGATAGAAAAATCGAAAATTGCCAAACTTTGTCACAATAAAGGTCTTCCCAAACCATTTACAAAAACATAAGTTTCAGTTTATTTCGGTAGATATTTTACCGTTACGACGACTTTATCATTCCGATGGCTAGTGAGCGAGTAAAAATGACTTAAAAGCGTCACTTAAATCAACTGCTCGTCTTGAATTGTGAAGACAGAAATATCAATATTAAAGCCATGTACTATAAGTAGGATATTCCTTTATCATGTTTGCTTTTTCAAATTTGAATTCGATCGAGACCAGAAGTTTTGAGAGATTTTTAAAATTTAACCGTTTCGAGCGGCATAGTCGCACGCTAAAAAATGGCGAAATTCAGGACCAAAAAAACCACTCTGGTATATGGTTTTCGCTGCTGAGACTACACTTGTTGGAATAAGCAATCCTTCCTCTACGATTTGACGGAAAAAAATTTTGGGTAAATGAAATGATAAATTTTGGGAGCGCTTTATCTACACCCTAGTTTCCAGGCGAAGACGACCTTTTGACCTTGACAGGCGGGCAAGTAATGACCGGCGTTTTCAAATAACACGCGCTAATTCCATTTTTTAAAGAAAAGTTTCACAATGTTTGGTACTTACTAATTAACAAAACCTCAAATAAAGTCATCAGCCGAAAACAGGACAGGTTTTCGCTAACAAATACGTTGTTTTGGCCAAGGGGAACTTTGGTTGTTAGTGATTAACATCGAGAAATTTGCATAAATTTGAAACATTTGTTTTTCACAAGAAGCTCGTTTTACCTTCCTTGTTTCTAAAGTAAAAATACTATCGAAAACCAGTAAAGCATTACCCAACTATCTATGTAGTCCCCCCCCCCCCACTATGTAGCAAATCGTACCTTAATAACCATTTTCTGTGAAGTAATGACGAGATTTCTACTAGCCGCCCATGACAACTGATGACAACCGTCGAACATTTTTTGGTAAGTGATGGATATACTGTCACACAATACACAGTGGTCTTAGATTACAAAACCACATGGCCAGGCAAATGCAAACAGCTGTCAGCAGCGAATCTCCAATGTGCAGGAATGGACGAGAAACAAAAGAGATGTCTAAAACTTTGCTGCTAGTGCAATGAATTGTTTTAAAATTCAAACCAGTCTTTGGTACTGTAAAATGGTACTGTAAATTGGTACTGTAAATTGATTGGTACTGTAAATTGGTACTGTAAATTGGTACTGTAAAATGTAAAATTATCTGAAAGTTCTTAACCAAAGAAAAATAAGAGCCAAATAAAGTCACCGGTCATTATACCTGAAGTTGCGAAATCCTTCCACAATCATGATGTAACAAACATCAGGGTCGTAACGAGGTATGTGGGATCAGGGATCAAAGGGGTGGGATCGGGGATCAGAAGGGTGGGATCTAGGACCAAAGCCCTGGGATCAGGAATCACAGACCATGGGATCAGGATCAGCAGTTTCTTATAGGGATCAGGGATCAGGCTGTATCAGCCTGATATTTGATCCCTTATATAAACTATACTGGTATGTGCGGCGCCAAAGGGTATGGTTTTTGAGCCTTTATGGTCTGAAATAGGGTATAGATTTTAACCATTTTGTTGTATACCATATCTTTTTATTATCTTTTTATTTTTTCATCAGCGATGAAAAAACATACCTCGTTACCACCCTGAAACGTGCCTCGTGTCAAAAAATCCCGACACAAATCTTGCACGTGGGTTGAACTGTTTGAAACGCCACCAGTCTGTCAAACCTCATAAACTACCATGGCTTTGTGTGGGTATTCGGAAATAGTTGAAGGAAGTCGTGGGGCTAGTTCAGACAACCCAGCGAATGCCCGGTGTGTTACTTACTTCTTATTAACTGAGCGCGAGGGCTTTTCTGGGAGAATATTGCCCGAGGTTGTACAAGAAAGACTGAGGGCTCTCCTAGTATGGTCTCGAGTTAGCGAGAGTTAATAACAGGGTGGTAACGAGGTATGTTTTTTCATCGCTGATCCCATTTTTGTACCCAAATTTCTGTTCCTTGGTTCCAAAAGCGTGACCAATTTTCGTCCCTGATCCCACAAATGTGGTACAGCCTGATCCCTGATCCCTATAAGAAACTGCTGATCCCAATCCCATGGTCTGTGATTCCTGATCCCCAGGGCTGTGGTCCTAGATCCCACCCATCTGATCCCCGATCCCAGCCCTTTGATCCCTGGTCCCACATACCTCGTTACGACCCTGTAATAAGAAGTTTATTATATGGCTATGCTTAACACTTTATTACTTGAAAAGTGAGCCGTGGCGGAATGGGATGAATGAAACAGTTTACCGGAAAGCATACAAAACTCAGCAGTTTTATTCCACACAAGAAAATGATAGCACACCCGGGGGAGGGGGGGGGGGGTACTCCCTTACATAAGCTATATAGGTATGTGCGACGCCAAAGGGTACGGTTTTTGAGCCTTTTTGATCTGAAATAGGACAAAGCTTTTGACCATTTTGGTCTGAAATAGGGTGAGGTTTGTGCCCGGGGGAGGGGGTACTCCCTTATATAAGCTATATTGGTATGTGCGGCGCCAAAGGGTATGGTTTTTGAGCCTTTATGGTCTGAAATAGGGTATAGATTTTAACCATTTTGGTCTGAAATAGCGTGAGGTTTGTGCACTCTGATATGGGATCTGGTAAGGTACTTACAAGAAGCTATCTTTTTATTAATTTTCTTCTCCAAAGAACTGAGGTTTGATTAACGTTGGGAAGTGGAAGCCCTTCTCAACTGTTTACGCAAACGAAATAGGGTTAGGGTCTGGTCTGAAATAGGGTATCAAATTTTGGGTCAGGTCTGAAATAGGGTAGGAAAAATCACACATCTTGGTCTGAAGTAGGGCAAGGGTTTCCAGAAGCGCGCCGCACACCACCACCCAAATCTTCGGGAAGTACCCCCCGGGGATATCGCACAAGAAAAAGTAAAAACTTTCACAGAAACACTCTCTTTTCATTTAGCTTCAAATCATTCCAACTATTTGAATCAAATGTACTTTTACATTTTCTATATTTCCACTTTACTAGTCGGGCATTAACATCGCTCATAATGTCCGTGGGCATTACGGGAAAATCTGGCCCCGAGTATTGGCCAATCACAGCTCGCGTTATATATTTACAACCTCTAGCCATATAATAAAATTGGGGAATGCAGTAAAGACATCAAAGGACATCTGAGAAGTTACAAGGTGTTGGATGCCTCACTAGATTCAGGAGCAAAGCTTTTGCTGGCAACAGCAGGTAACTGTACTGTTGAAAACTTTGGGTACTTATTGCTGTAGACTGCAAAATACTTTTTGCTGTTCGCTATCTTTCTCTGCCTCAAAATAAGAAAAGAAAAGACAAGAAAAAGAAAACTCGCGGGGACACGAATCTTCCGAAAAAGGTTAACTCGCTTGATGCGAAGTGCCGATAGCGTGGATTTTCCCGCGCGAGCTACACACGTCCCGCGCGTTCGTATGATGCACCAAGAAATATGTGATGTTTTGCGCTCGGTCTTTAGCTTGGATACAACTGTACATGCCGCCACCAGGAGTTGTAAAATCTTGCCTAAAGGCCAAATAACACGGAAAACGTTCGTGCAACTATTCGCACAACGATGTTGGCTTATTATCACCTCCGCGTCGCGTGTTCAGGTTGTAGAAAGTACGTCGCTTCTACTTTTCGAAAAATAAAGATTTGTTGCGTGTATAGGTGAGAACACTCTCAACTTGTAACGCATCCTTGTTGCGCAACACGTTGCACGAAAATCTTCCGGTATTACTGAAGCGAAATAATGAAATTACTCCTGGTATCCACATTTGTTATCACCTGGGGCGCAACACCGCTCTCTCCATCTTGGGGTACACCCTTAGATAAGTGAGGGTTAAACGGAGTTCAGCACTGCCCAAATTAAAAATACTGTTAAGATACCCGCCTGTTACAATGAGACATATTTGGCAGCTAGGGTGGGTGAATACTTCCACGGGATATATTCCTTTTGCCCTAAATGAAGACAGGAAAACTCAATGTACCTTGGCACAGATTCTGACGTTTGACGATACTCGGAACAGTTTTTTTTTCTAATTTTTAAAGGAATTTTTTAATTCAATGAAGTTCGTTTGGGTTTAACAATATGCCCACGACACCGGGAAAGGTTTGGAATCCGCTGGAGATCCTACAAACTGCAGCTATCCAAGGATGCGTTCTTTTGGGACTATTCCGGAATAGGAATACTCGGAATAGACGGTATTTGTGTTCTTTTGGGAGCTATTCCGTTTTCGGAATGAACAGAATATCATTCCGTTCATTCTGCTCCCGATAGCAGAATGAACAGAATGAAGGGAATACGGTTTACTCGGAATAGACAGAATACGCGTTCTTTTGGGAAATTTTTGGCGGGAAATCCGACGCGGCCGCCCGCGCGTGTGCAGACATAGTGGTTCTCAGGTCACCTCCGCCATGGGTATTCCGTTTCCAGAATTGGCGTTCTTTTCGAAATTGAAATTCCGTGTATTCTGTTATTCCTAAACCAGAATAAGAATAACCAGAATAGTCCCAAAAGAATGCACCCCAAGTGAAGTGTCCGTTTAATATTTAGGTCCAATTTGCAGCAAATTATGTGGTAGGCCAGATAGTAGAGAATTACAGTAATCGAACCGAGAAGTTGCAAAGGTATGTGTTAGTATTTCGCAGTTTTTGTGTGACAGGAACTTTCTGGTAGTAACTAGATTACGTAGATGATAGAAAGCTGTTTTGTACAGTTAGTTCACTTGCTTGTTCATAGAAAGGGCACTTTCAAACCATACGCCAGTGTTCTTGGCTGACTATTTATATAGCAGCCGTTTATATATGTAGTCGTCGGCAGTATCGTGGAAGCCATTGAAGCACACCCGCAAGACAGTTTTTCATTACCTAGTGTTCGCAACACGAAAAACGGAGGTTTTCAAAAAAAGGCTTAGGGTGGACCGGAATATCTACGTTTGGTTATGCTGGGGCGCCCAGCATACCCCTATGATTGATATTTTTTTCTGTTTGGAATGGTTAAAAGTAAAACCATCAGCATTAAATTTATCACAGGCACTTCTATTTAGAAAAAGTGGCACCAAAAAAAAAAAACAGAAAAACAAACAGACAAACAAACAAAAAACAAGTCATGCCCAGAGATGGTAGCCAGACAGCATTCCAGGAGACAAGAGCAGGAAAAAACATCGGACAGATTCTGCCGCAGGCTAGCAATAAAAAAAATTAAATCCAGGCATTTTATCTTATGAGGTCCTTTTAACATGTCCGATGATCAATCCCGTCGATTTTATATGCCCTTCCCCTCATTCCCTGCCCTCTCCGGCTCTATACGTTGCAAGTTGTTGAATACTTTCAATAGCATCTGAGTCTTTTCCGCTGCCTTGACTTTCTGTGAACTGCCCACACTTTTAAATTGAGGATCGTATGTGTGGCTCCAAAATAACACGGCAAAAGCCACGATGGGACCTCTGTGGTTTGTAATTTAAGACCAGTGTATATTGCGTGACAGCAACGTTTTTGCGACCACCCAAAAATGTTCGACAGTTGTCTCGCGCGGCCAGAAGAAATCTCGATGTTTCTTTATCAGAAAAGAGTTATTAAGGTAAGATTTGCTTTATAAATAGTTGGGTCACACTTTATTGGTCTTCCTTACCATTGTTTTGGGAAAAAACTGAAGGCAGAAAACCGACTTTGTTGTGAAAGAAAAATGTTTCAAATTTATGCAAATTTCCCGATGTTAATCACTAACAACCAAAGTATCCCTTGGCCAAAAAAAACGTATTTGCTAGCGAAAACCTGTCCTGTTTTCGGCTGATGACTTTATTTAAGGTACTATTAATTAGTAAGTACCAAACCTTGTGAAACTTTTCTTTAAAAAATGGAATTAGCGCGTTATTTGAAAACGCTGGTCATTACTTCCCCGCTTGTCAAGGTCAAAGGGTCGTCTTCGTCTGGAAAATAGGATGTAGATAAAGCGCTCCCAAAATTTACCATTTCATTTACCCAAAAATTTTTTTCGTCAAATCGTAGAGGAAAGATTGCTTATTCCGACAAGTGTAGTCTCAGCAGCGAAAGCCATATACCAGAGTGCTTTTTTTGGTCCTGAATTTCGCCATTTTTTAGCTTGCGACTATGCCGCTCGAAACGGTTAAATTTTTAAAATCTGTTAAAAATTCTGGTTTCCATCGATTTCAAATTTGACAAAGCAAGCATGACAAGAAAATATCCTACTTATACTACATGGCTTTGATATTGATATTCCTGTCTTTATAATTCAAGACGTCAGCGGTTGATTTAAGTGACACTTTCAAGTCGTTTTTACTCGCTCACTAGCCATCGGAATGATAAAGTCGTCGTAACGGTAAAATATTTACCGGAATAAACTAAAACTTATATTTTTATAAATGGTTTGGGAAGACTTTTATTGTGACAAAGTTTGGCAATTTTCGATTTTTCTATCTTGCACGGTCCTAGGTGAAAGTTACGGATAGCCGCTCTTAAACTTCCTGTTTACTTTGTTTTATTGTCAATTTTCTCGTTTGGCAAACAAAACGCACAGAGCGACGTGAGACTAAAGATACCAAAATCGATCGAAAAGGTTCCGTTTTTCCTTTCAACACGAGTTCTGCTATATAGCTATAATGCAGGGTTCAATTCTACCTGTTACCATCCCCCCCCGGGCACACCCCCGGGGATTTGCAATTTTTTTCTTACTTGGCGGTCTATTCCCCACCCCCGGGCACGCAGAAAGAGACAATTCCCGACCCCCGGGACTCCTCATCGACCACAAATACGTTGTTTTGTGTTCAAAATTGATTTCCGTACAATAGCACAACCAGACGTTTTGACAAGAACTTAAACGCTTTTCTAGAGTTTACTGAACGAAGGACATTACATAGTATTAAAAAACATGGACACTACATTGAAAAAGAAAACTGAAGAAGAAGTCTAACCGCTCTGGCATTCGGCTGGCGAGTAAAGAAATGTTCTTCACCGCGTGTTTTTTTTTCTAAATATAGCACATGCACAAAAGAGGTCCGGTGAGCAAATTGATGACAGCATTTTAAAGGAGTTTTTCTTAGCTTGTTTCACAAGAACACTGGACTGAGATCTCTGTTTAATATAAAGCCGTGCATTTGTTTCATACAAATACGCTGAAAAAATATTTCTGTTTGTGATGAACGCCATCCATTCGAGTACGCATCAAACGCACCTTCGTTTAACAATTTATAATAAACGTGCCTTTGAATACAGATTATAATTTCGAGAGATTATTCTTCTCCAACCAGTCTGCTACAAATTCTAGAGATTTTCTCTGGAAATAGGCAGTCTTCTCTACGCGGTCCGGCGCCATTGTGTCAACTGAGAAGTGATAAGCTAGTGACGTGCTTCACAAGAAATTCGATTTGCCCCGCCCCCTACCCCCGGGACAAAACCGTTTTAGACAATTCCCCACCCCCGGGCCCGAAGGGCTGGACTTGTCCCGGGGGTTGCCCGGGGGGGGGATGGTAACAGGTAAAATTGAACCATGCATAATGACTGAGTTACCCTTTCTGTTATTAATTCTTTCTATAGGGCGGACATAACCGCTATCTCTTTTATTTTACTCTTCAGGGGAAATATTCCACAGCGCCAACCATATTTGTAACAGCAGAGCACCACAGATCCCATTTGAAGCACGATGGAGCCACGGTTTGGCTGGAAGATGTCTCAGTGAGGTCATTTAAGATCTGCATCCGAGAGCTTCAAAACTTTGCAGGAGTACATGACGATGTTTCGGTGGTAAGTGATATCTGATGAAAGAAAAACTTACAATTTGATTTTTATGTCACGTCATCTCATGTGGCGTCGTCTTATCTTGTCTCATCCCATCTTACGTATCCTATCTTATCCCATACCATGTCATCTCATCTCATCTCATCTCATCTCCGCTCACCTCTAATATCTCATTTCGTTTCATGTCCTCTCATGTCATGTCATGTCATCTCATGTCGTCATGCCATGTCATCTCATCTCATCTCATCTCATCTCATGTCATCTCATCTCATGTCATCTCATCTCATCTCATGTCATCTTATCTCATGTCATGTCATGTCATCCGATGTCATGTCATGTCATGCCATGTCATCTCATCTTATCTTATGTCATCTCATGTCATCTCATCTCATCTCATTTCATCTCATGTCATCTCATCTCATGTCATGTCATCTCATCTCATGTCATGTCATCTCCGCTCACCTCTCTTATCTCATTTCGTTTCACCTCACCTCATCTCATCTCATCTCATCTCATCTCATCTCATCTCATCTCGTCTCATCTCATCTCATTTATTTTCATCTCCTGGTTCTATTATCCACTCCATAACCTGTCTTCCAGCCAGACATCAAGTTTGGTCTAATCAAAAGTAGTCCAGCCCATTTCAATCAAGGGGATTTCAGGTTCACAATATTAAATTTGTCCCATACTAGCTCTCGTGTTTTGTACCATTTAGTCCAATCCTCTTATCATGAGGTACTGTTCGTTACACACACAAAAAAAGGTTCCAATAACAATATTGATTTTTACGACTAAAGTGGAAGTATTTATGTACCTTCCTTTAAACCCAGTCCTAAACGTATGGTACAAGTTATCCGAAAAACTGAAATGATTATTGTGTCTTGTTACAGAACTGGCTGGCGTTCAAGACCCTGCATAGACCACTTTTTTCAGAGCATAGTGATGTCAGCTTTCAAAACAGGAACCTGCCTTCTAAAAGTCACAACTTCGCTTTCTGCAAGGTACGGTAGGCACGTAGCGCAACAAATCTGATCATTTGTCATAAGAAATGAAGAGAAACATCAGTTTTACATGGGAAATATCCTCCGAATACCCAAGTGACATACGAAATTACAGGGGAAACAGGGAAAGCGTAATGACTGAACTGATTGAAATCATTGATTGCAGAAAAAAAGAGTCTTAACTTGATATATTTTAAAATCAAGAAAGTCATCTTAGTAAAAAACGCAAAGAATCAAATGAGTCAATCAGCAGTTGACGTGAGTACAAGTAATAAGCGATAACAGGTGTAACAATTCATACCTGGTATTTTATGATCAACAGGATGTGAATTTCGTTCGAAGCTACAGTAAATACCCAACAGTGCTATCAACAGCTAAGCATTCCAGCAGCGGAGGAAATTCGGCCCCAGAGTGCAACGGAATCGTCAGCTGGATTGAGGTAACAGATGAAGATAGCAGCCACCAAGCGTCACCTAATAATGTAGTCTTTCTTTATTGAGTAGCACAGTAGTTGTTAGCACCAAGACAAAGCATGCGCTGTTCAGAAGTTTCCTCCATCTGAATCAGTTAATGGTAGATTTTGAACTCTTGGGCGTATGGTTCGTTAGTTTTACTTCGCTACTGCCATTTTTTACAATGCACCTCTCGATAAATTTCGTGGTCTTCTGTGTCGCCTTCCATTTTCCTTTCCCTGTGGGTTTCTAATATAATCAGAAAAGCCCGGAGCATGCTTTACTTGGCGCACATACATTAAGTCCCAGGAGTATTTGACGTCTAAATATTTTTGTTTCACGTAATTAACAAACTTTTTCCATTGTCTTTTTCACAACCTTTGTTTTCTCCTCGTAAGGGTATATCGTGGAAACTTAACAGTTGTATTTCTCTACAACATTTCTGTGCAAACAATAGTTGGTTAATTTCACAAGAGCTTTTTTTTAAAGTTACTTTAACCTTTTCGATGTCCCAGGAAGACAGAGGCGACTTTCCTCGTAACCGAGAAAAAATTGCTATTTCAATTATAATGTCAAAAATTTGTTCAAGCGCTTTCTTTTTCTTCGGGTTCGTTTCAGTTTATCAACAACTCTGGGTTTCGAATTTGCGTGAAAGAGCTTTTTGTGCAACGCTTTGATCCAATGACTGTGTCATATGCAGTGTTATCAGGTAAATGAGTACTTTCAGCCTTTTTTTAAGAATTCGAGCATTTGTGGTACTATTGTAACAGAGAACAAATGTATCAATTATATATTTGAAACAACAGTTTACGTTAATCTAAATTTTTTTATTGCATGCTAAAAAGTGTTTAGAAAATGGTAAGTTGACGCTAATTAATTAGAGTGATTTTACTAACCCGTGAAATAATATCTAACAATTAGTGTGTAATAGTAAAAACTGGACAAAAGTAAACAGTGGAATTGGTGTGTAATAGTGCGTAATAGTTTCATGTCTACTTCAGTGGTTAAGTAAAACCACTCTAAGGGCTAGTGTAATACTACTTTGATCAGCCGAAGCCAGTCATGCATGTTGGTGAGATCTGAACGTTTGTAGTAGACCTACAAAATACCAATCAATAAATCTACATGTAATTGACAAGCGCTCCTTATGTGATGGAGTTCCAAAAAAAAAAAAACTCCTCATCTCTGGTGCTGACGGTGTGTAAATACAACAAGTAATTTTCATTCTTTCCAGTAGGCGATGTATCGAAAAATTACTTTCAGTTACCTTACCAAGCCCTAAAAAGTAGAAAAATGATTTTTTTTTTCAGATATATGCCCCGACGACTGGAGCTATTTTAAAGGATATTGCTACAGAAAGGTAATTTCGTGTGATTCCTGGAGTAGAAGCCAGGGAAAGTGCTCCACATTGGGAGCCAATCTTCCAAGTATCCACAGTCAAGAAGAGAATGTATATGTTCAAAACCTTCACGGTGGAGAACACGCTTGGTTGGGCCTGTCTGATATCAACACTGAAGGGACGTTTGTTTGGAGCGATGGAACACCGTTTGACTTTCATTACTGGGCAAAGAACCAGCCAAACAACTTTCGTGATGAAGATTGCGTCCACACTCTCGGGTCCCTTCGAAATCACGAGTACAAATGGAACGATGTCAATTGTTCAGACTGTCACAGGTTCACTTGCAAGAAAGGTACGAAGGGGCGAAGTTCTTGTCATATTCATAATGAACGGCCCGCGCATTGCGGGCATGTGCGGACGTCTGAAACTGATAAATAAATTTTTTGAACCGCTGTCTAGCCGACTGTTACCGCAATGTGCACATGCATGAGTGTTTTTAAAAGTTGATTGGGGAAATCCGACTTGTTCATTGTGATTTGACTCAGTGATCGAGCAATAAAAAGTGAAACTCGCTTTTATAATGAGTTTAAAAGGGTGCTTCTTCGTCAATTCAGGTTAGTTAAAAAGGGCATTATTACCTAATTTAAGATAAAGTTCGAAATGAGTTGTCCATGTAAAGAATTAATTAAGCAAATTTAAAATGAAAATAAAATCCGATCATACTAAACGGAAAGGAAACCATAGCACTAAGTTAATGCTCTGTGCGACTCTTGGCTGTAGTGATATATCGCCCCACGTAAGGGAACCCAAGCGAGTCGTGGATTCCGGATTCCACGAATTCTGACGGTTGGATTCCGAATTCCATGCCTATGGTTTCCCGATTCCAAACTTTCTGTGATTCCGGATTCCAAAGTTCTTAACTCTGGTTAACATTCGTATTTCAAAGTGCCAATACTGATGATTTTTTCAACTGTATGAAGTCGTCTATACTGAAACAGGAAAGTCTATTTGCTCTACAAAAGATCAAAATTTAATTTAATTTCTAAAGCATGTGTTAATGCTGATGCATGTCTATAATCGATAATTTCCTAATCTAATTATACGACTTTTTGAGGACCACTATTTGTTTGTTTAATACTGGCCATGATAGTGGACACCTCCGAGAATTTTTTTTTTAATTTAGCCCCGTCAATAAAAGCTTAAAAATGTTAAAAATCACAGTTTACATACAGTAAAAGTTTTCAACATTCAAATACTTGTGATTTTAAATGTTAACACACAGGGATTTCAGAAATTGTCCAATAAGCGACATAAGCGGCAGCGTGCTATGTGGCATAGTGGCATAGGGAGTTAAAGTAAGAAAAAAAGGGCACGTAAGAGTCCCTTTAATCTAGGGAGGTTGGGGGCATGATCCCCCAGAAAATTTTGAAATCTAGTTCCTCGGAAATGCAATTTTTAACATTCTGGACATTAAATAGAATTGTATTCATGAAAATTTTCACTGCGATATGGCGACTATTTTCTGTGAAGAATAGAGTTTAAACGACTTACAGTCGCTGTTGGTGTTATTTCCTTCTTTCATAAACTCTCAGCAGGAGCCCTCGCGAAATCATCAACAGAAAGCATTAATAGAAAGTGGTACTTATTAGGCCCTATAGATGGCGGTAGTTCTCCGGTAATCGGCAGACACCACCGGGCACCACCACTAAAGAGGCAGTGTCCTCCAAAACTGACGACTGGTTGGCTCAAGTGGTTGGGTACCATGAGACTTTGGAGCGTTAGGCCCGGGTTCGATTACCGGCTGGACCAACACTCCGGGTCTTAAAATAACTGAGTAGAATGTTTTGTCTTTGTTTCGCATCTGCAAGTGTTTAGACTTTCTAGTCTCCTCGGATAAGGGCGAAAAACCGTATGCCCTGTCTCACAGCACTTTCATTGTCTTCACTGACCTGACTGTCAGTATGAGACGTATAAGAACCCACTGACTGCTGTTCGAAAAGAGTAGGGGACGTAAACCCCGCTGGTGTAGTGAACCATTGATGAATTGTGTGGGTAATAAAGGGGTTGATGCCAGTTGGGTTGGATTCCGGATTCCAGAGGCAAAAAAACGTTGGAGTCCGGGTTCCGGATTCCCTTATTTGGGGTGAGATATAAATAAAAGGTGACAACCTGTTGGATCTGTCAAAATGATTGCGTGATTTTATTCACGCGAGCGTGCTGTATGAAATTCATTTTTGCTTCTTTGTCGCTAGTTAAAATGTTGAGCTCCAGAAAAGCGTATTTTTGTTTCTTCATAAATAGTCAGAGAATGTTCTTAATTAACATCAGTCGGATTACTGAACGCAAGCTGAAAACCGAACTTTCTCACGAAGTGCACGAATCATCACCACATCATGGCATTACGCCAATCTTGACATTTTAATATGTTCATTTTCATTTTCCGATATGCAAAAGTAATTGCTCTTTCCAAAAATCAAAGCTACCTTTGTTTCATCTTGGTTGGTGAATTATTTGGTGCTTTCAGAAATCAAGCCCCTTTCCAGTGAATGATGTACATAAAACGTGCAATACAAGTTTTTGACAACTTTGTTAAATACGGGCCAATACAATCGCATCAACAACCAGCACAAGGTGTCATAATCAGAACTTAGGATGATACACTCGTATGGTGAAACAAAGACCACACAGCCCAGTTGACCAGCAGTTTTATAATCAAACAACAAAAAAACATCAGGGGAAACACGTTTATCTGGGTTTTAGCTGTTTTATAAACAAATAGCATTTTCTTTATTTCAAGGTGTGCACAAGTGAAGTAGGTAAAATAAGTCAATAAACATCCCCCCAACGTTGATTTGTAAACATCTCGGAAATCAAACTAGAATACCGAGCAAACAAAAATAAAATGAGAAGACCATTATTTCATTTATTTATTATTAACATTTCAGTGTAAACATGAAGCAGAAGCAGGCGAACGCAATATCGTTCTCACCTGCACTGCGTACGTAAGCTCCATAGCTTGTGTTAGCAGATCGTGTCAGCATTGTCAGGAATCAAGCTTTTCCTAGAATTCTTTTGATCCGCAGCTTGGTTGCCTAGACACTGCACCGCTGACCAAAAAGCTTGAGGTTTCTGAAAACCGCACCCTTCCTTACACCTCCCCCCTGAATAAAGCTCCCCACCCCCCAAGAACACTGCTGCCCCAATTTACTCTTGACTCAGGAACCTGTACCAAACTTAAACAAACAAAGTCTGAAAGACGATTACATAGATGCGGACGCATGCGTACTGCGTACTGCGTCGCACAACAGATGAACAAACATTGGATTGTCTCATCATTCAACTGTCCAGAGGGTTAAGAATTCATCTCTTTGGGAGGCAGCGTGGCCGCGGGGTTAGGGTGTTGGACTTCGAGTCCGTAGGTCTCGGGTTCGAATCCCACTCTTAGCACTTCATGGGTTTGTTTTACGGTAGTCCCAAGTTATTATTAATAAAAAAAGTATATTCTGTTTCAAATGTTTTTCTTTCCATTAAACCTGATTATTCAACCAAACTCTGTCTCAAAAGAGTAAGACTTGTCATGATAAACTATTTGAGATTGTTTAGTTAGCTCTTTCCTGTCTAGAGTCGTATTTTCGGATCGTTTGAAGGGGGAGACATTGAGCCACTTGTGACGTCTTCATTTTCTGACGACACCAGATTCTTTTGATAAGCAGCTAACAGAGCAAGGACAGATCCATCTATACGTGTGTCCATTTTGACTATCAACCAAATTCTGGCCGAGCTATACCAGAAAAAAACGTGTCCAATTTTGGTGCAAAATTGGTGGTGGAATAGGCCAAGTCACCTAGTCGATCAATGTTCCATTTCCAGGTTTTTTTTGAAGGGCTGAAGCCAAAACATCCTCAGTGGATAGAAAGGGATAAAGAGTAGAAGATAAAGAAAACAGAAAGGGAGAGAAAGGGAAAGCAAAAGAATCGAGGAAAAAATTGGAAATAAATCAGCCAAAAAAAATTGGGTTAGCGCATGCGTGAAAGCAAAATTATTGTACAATTTACAACAGAAGCTGGCTCAAAATCTAGCTAAATTGTAAGAAAACGCTTTTGTAGCAAAGTTCAGAGGCATTTGGCAACATAGCACTCAAAAGACCGCCTTAACGGTAAAATATGCGGTTTTTTAAGAAAACAAAAGGCTGACGAGAAAGGGTTAAATCCTTCGACTGCGCTTGTAAATAGTCAATTGGTTTGCCTCCCGCCAGTTGGGATTCTTAACCGTGTTATGTTTCATTTGTAGTATTTGTTTCAGTTGTTTAAGTGGCACACTTGTTAACTAAATGGTCTGTCGTAAGGCAGTAACGAGGAAAGCTAAGCGCGCTGACCACTATAATCATTAATTTACATTTTTTACATTTACATCTCGGAACCTTGAAATAATTCTTTCTTTCAAAAGAAAAAAAGAGAAATTATCTTGAGATACTGAAACGTTAATTCTTGCAATCACTCTAGACAAGAGCGGAGTAGAGGGGTTAGTATATGACTTTATTCTATGAAAAGAGGGGATAAGCATGACTGCACTGGCTTCGAAAGGACAACGTTTCCAAGCAGTTTAGTCGGGTATTTGTTAAAATTATATTCCTATTGCGTTGTTACTGCCTTGTCCGTTGAAAGAAGCGTTATCGTTAATTAAAATAGTACACAATATTTTTCTTTAAATTCAGATTACAACGAGTGCAAAGGGTTTTCATACGACTGTCCACTGAACGCCACTTGTGTGAACAATGACGGATCTTACTCCTGTCGATGTCCTTCTGGGTATCGCGTGGATGGAAACAACTGCACAGGTTTGTTCACGTTCTTCCATGACTGGTATTTTTTTGTGTGAACGTAAGTCTGCAACTTATTAATTGCTTTTATGGTTACATACACATAGTTTGGGACCCACGTGATATTACAAAAGATGTTATTTGCTAGAATCAGCGAATCGTTCTTCGGCTGTTGCAACTAAGGTTCTAATGTTCTTAAATGGTAATTTCCTCTTTACACCACTTTGTCCTGTTATCCTCTCTGTTTTGGATGTTTGTTTTTATCGGAGGGACATATATGTAGAGAGAGAGAGAGAGAGAGAGAGAGAGAGAGAGAGAGAGAGAGAGAGAGATAGAGATAGAGAGAGAGAGTTAACGGTGACAAGTTCAAACTGCGTGTCCTTTTATGTAATATGTTCTTTACATGCGTTACATGTTCACCCAAACATTATGATGGGGGATATTCTCTTACTCAAGGGTAGCCTTGTGGCAGGCGAAGCAGGCGTTTCGCTACTCCTTATATCCCCTTTCCTTTTCCTTTCAGCGCCTGCCACGCAGGCTAACTCGACGGGTTTATCATATAGATTTCAAAATCGATGTTAGACTTGAACGGTTTTGCAGGAATACGATTTTTACTGAGAGCATTTACACTTCAAAATGCGTTCTCTACTTTTGCAAGTCCCTTGGTATTTTCAACGCATGAAATGATGATGATTATTTAATATCAGATGTGAACGAGTGCCAGTTGGGATCATATTCGTGTCATGCTCAAGCTCGTTGTGTGAATGTTCCTGGTTCCTACACCTGCAGATGTCTACCAGGCTACACAGGGGATGGTAAAAGTAACTGTCAAGGTAAGTTAATCGAGTTTATCGGAATAAAGGGAAATTAATCATGCATTCTGTATGCTCATTTATGCTCATAGTTACGTCGGGTTTATCAGTGAAATTCGTCATACGTTCTACATGCTCAGACTTACTTATACGAATTTCCTATGATTTTTGTGTTAATTTAAGTTATACCTCTTACAGCACTCTCCATGACGGTGACAACCTCATGTTCAAGTAATCTATTTGTGAAAGACACAAGTAAACCAAGCGGAATAATACGCTCCAGTCGGAGTTCGTCTTACAGCAATGATATGGACTGCAACTGGAGTTTATCTTCAAATGCAAAGTTGGAACTTATCTTTTCTCGATTTGCCACTGAATATGGCGGCGATTACGTCTATGTTTACGATGGCGACTCGACGTCCTTACCTCTTATTGGCCAGTTTAGTGGAAGATCAGTCCCTGCGCCCATCACAAGTTCTTCTAATAACCTCTATGTCCGGTTTACGTCTGATAGCTCTAACCAATACAGTGGATTCGTAGCACGTTACAAAGGTATTTTTTCCACATCGTTGCCGACAGACAGTACTCTAACGACTAAAAAGACCTTGCCAGTGCTTTGTTCTGTTATATTGTTAAAGCACGCCGTAAGGAAGTTATAATTGTGAGTACGCAAGAAGTGTAAGCCAAAAAAGCAAGCCGCTCGCGAGAATTGCTCATTACACCACTGAAGCCGTTTCAGTACACTAAGTACGATCGATCCTGTGCTATTTTTGTTTTAGGAGAAAATACTAGAGCAGTGAAAAATAGGATTTTAGGTGGATAATGCTAAGTATGGAAAAAGGTTTCAATAATAATAATAATAATAGTAATAATAATAATAATAATAATAATAATAATAATAAAACGGAGAGAGAGAAATTGTTACTGTCACAGTAAACACTTCTTGCTTAACTTCGGAGCACTGCTTTACTTTTCTAAACGTCGTGAAAGATGTGTGAAGCTAATTCTATTTTAAGTCCTCTTCTACAAATATATTGTTCATGATATAGAAAACAAGTACACTCTTGAGGATGTTCTCTAAGCATGTTCTTATTTTAGCCCATACATTTTCTTAAATTTTGGGGCAAATCTCAGCTTCAACGTTCCTATAAAAATGGTTCTTATTAAAAAAACCTTGAAAAAAAAAAAAGAACAGAGTGTAACATCATTTCCCTTTTTTCATTTGTGATGTCTTTCTGATAATCAGCTATCACCGACGGCTCAATTCGTCTAAAAGGTAGCACGCTATCAAGTGGTAGAGTTGAAGTCTTCTATGATAACCAGTGGGGCACAATTTGTGACGATGCTTGGGATATAAACGATGCTAACGTAGTGTGCAGGCAGCTTGGCTTCCCGCAAGCTTCTCAAGCTTTTCGCGGTGCTTATTACGGCCAGGGTTCCGGTCCCATCTGGATGGATGACGTGGCCTGCTCAGGAAGTGAGTCACATATCTATGACTGCAGGCACCGTGGATGGGGAAACCATGACTGCACTCACAGCAGAGATGCTAGCGTGCAGTGTTCTTATGCGTCCTCGAGCAACATTCGTTTAGTGGATGGTGGTGCTAACTATGGCCGAGTTGAAGTTTATCACAGCGGGCAATGGGGCACAGTGTGTGATGATTACTGGGATATCAATGATGCTCACGTGGTGTGTCGTCAGCTTGGTTTTTCCAACGCATCCTCCGCTCCTCATAGTGCACGATACGGTCAGGGATCTGATCCTATCTGGTTGGATGATGTCGAATGTCAAGGAGCAGAGGCTTCACTGTTTCATTGTATTCATGATGGCTGGGGAAACGAGAATTGTGGCCACGGCGAGGATGCTAGTGTGGTTTGTAACACTTAGTTTGCAGTAATAATCAGCTTGTTTAGTAAATGAGAAAAAATAACGTGCCTTTTACGTAGTCTAGAAACTGCAGTAAAAATTATTACTTGTAAGAGTGGCTTTTTTCAAAGAGGGAGTTTAACGTCATAATGTTGTTGCTAATTAAAAACCAAAAAAATAATAATAATAATTAAAAGTGTTTTTTTTTTAAACGAGTTCGATACTGATGATGTGATAAACTTTAACTTGCAGTCAGGTGCGAACGATAGCTTTTCCCCAGATAACGGTGGCAGGGATGCTTGTGGTGTCGTTTAGGTGTTTTCCTTTAGGCTTCAGCTGTAAAAATCTATGATGACTACCGCTAGAATTATCGTGGTGCTTTTTCTGGTAGGAGTTGGAAAAAAATGTGGCAACGTAACTTCCGATGTCAAAATTGACACTTCATACGGGCTGAAATGAATTTAAGTCACGCCCACAAAACCGAATTTTGATCAAAGCCAATATCTTTTAGGAGTTCCTTTGAAATTTTACGACGGACATCCCATCACCTGTCACTTCTTTATCTGGGCAACCAAATCACTCTTATATTGGGGCATCCCATCACTTTTATATCGGGGCACTCCATCACTTTTCATAGGAGGGCATCCTCATTACTTTTGTATGGGAGCCTCCTCCAGTGCCGTGAGCTGCCAGTTAATGTTTTACTTTAGCCTTAACTCGTTTTGTTAAGTGTGAAACAACGTATTATAACTAGCAAAGGCTCTGTTTTGACGAAAACACGTCTGACTAAACAACAGTGGTGAAGTTTTTTCAACAGTCGAACTTCACCTTTCGTAAGTGCGCAGGCACTATCTTTGAACGATCGACAATCCATTT
Source organism: Siderastrea siderea (assembly GCA_964030785.1). NCBI lineage: Eukaryota > Metazoa > Cnidaria > Anthozoa > Scleractinia > Rhizangiidae > Siderastrea > Siderastrea siderea. Next base: position 2,549,041 of record OZ034974.1, read on the forward strand.
GTCTTGAGAGAAAACAGCGTTTGTGGTTATACCTGTGTGCATGGTGAAGAACACCTCTCGGATGAGTGTGTCCAGTGTCTGTATTCGCAAGCTTCGACTGTTTAAATATTCACGAATAAATATATTTTAGTTAGTCATAAGGTACCATTTAAGTTAAATCATAAGGTACCATTTATATATTTACCACTTTTAGTTTAGCCTGCTTTTTACCTTTTATACCACATTTAAAATTCGGCCAGGCCAGTACGCGGGGTGTTCATATCTAGGGAAACTATGATTATTCAATTGAGAACGTAAATAGTTTTAAATGAGCTAGCCTATTCTTATCCAATCGAATAATGGATGAACCCGGATGATTGTGGATGCTTTTCTTAAATTTTATAGGAATATTTGTTAGTATGCAAGGCATGGTATTTGCACGCGTTAGTATCCTTACTGCACATTGCAAAAATGCAATTGTACGCGCGAGCTCTCATCAAGTTCTCGCATGCATGTTCTGTGGACTGGATTATTTGCAGTTGTTTTTTATTTTAATTCTCTTTGTAGCCTAATTAAGAGAAATAAAAACCGTTGTTTACGACATGCATTTCTTGTTGTATAGGCTTACTTTTTGAGGTGAACGTCTCATATCATTCAAAGGTGAATGCAGGAATTGTATAATGAGGACATCAGCAATTTGTTCTGCAAGCACGAAGAGAAACGAGCGCGCGAAAATTTCCTGCCGCGTGGAGACTCGATCCCTTGCGTGTCGTGTTTACGCGTGACAGACAAGGTTTGCGCGAGTTCATGTGTTTCTCACGTTTCAAGTATTTCTGTCCTCGATTGACTATATCTTCTGAAGAGAAAAATAGGACTGTTTGCCATGAATAGTCAACGTAATCGAACTTAAGACATTTCCCGGCTGGTATAGCATGATCGATTTAAACAAATCTACATGTTGAAGTTAATCAGATAAGGTATAACGCATTGTTAGAAGGAAAAAACAGGTATATAAAAAAGAGGGTCTGAACGGTTTTTTGTTACAAGAAAATTAATATAAAAATATCAAGAAAAATCATTTTGTGAAATACTGAGAAGGGAACAACACAGTTAGAAAGTACTGCTTAACAGCTTTGATTTAGTCCAGACTCTGAAATTAGAACCCAATTTGTGGCATAGTAAAAAATACACCCACTAGAATGCACCGCAGTAAAATACACTAGTTATTGCACAGACAGCCCAGTCATAGTGTGTGAGAGAAGATTATTCACAAGATTTGAGGTTGGATAGGACTTTCTGTGACAAAAGAGACGAAATCGCTTTTTAACCAGGCAGGACACAGCAAAAGACAAAACAGTAAAAGTGAAAGAGCTTTTGCTTGTTAGGTTTTTTAGATATTTCTTTAGTGTTCTGCCCGTTTCCAACAAATTATTTTGATTTTAATACGGCAGCCTTTGTAAGCAACCAAAAATCATACAAATTTTCGAATAAAAATGCAGCGAAGGTCACTCTTAAGCTGCAACAACTGGAGTGAACGGGACAAATTAACGGGCAATAAAAAGAGGACGAACATGTTTTATTTTGAACAATTCTTGATATTTGTTTCGCTTTTGACTCCTGGAAGTCGTCATTTTAATAGTCACGCTCAGGTGCTAGGTGATGGGATATTGTCATACCGCAGGCTTTCTTCCTCAGAATCAAAAGTTTGAACCACCTTGTACGGGGTAATAAACAGCACCACAGGAAAGTACTGCTCAATAGCTTTCATTTGAATTGAATGA